>JAYMFT010000004.1:280359-290760 GCA_038088735.1 Panulirus argus | reverse complement strand
TATATATATATATATATATATATATATATATATATATATATATATATATATATATATATAAAGAAATCCTATTTAGAACAATGTACTTGTATGATGATGTGAGAGAGAAAGGGAGAGAGAGGAGATAACGACACTGAAAAAATTGGGAGAGAAATGTTATCAAATTTCACACACGGTAGTACAACAAAATTGGCCCGCGCCCGCTCCCGCCCTACGGTAAAAATTGTGGCGCGGGAAGTGATAATAAAATAGGGAGAGCGCGGCAGCGGTGAGAGAGAGAGAGAGAGAGAGAGAGGATCGCCCGTGAACTCCTCGCGTCACAGACGCATAAATCATCGGCAGAGAGAGAGAGAGAGAGAGGGGGGAGGGAGGGGAGGGGTGGAGGGAAGGAGGGGGTAGGAGGGGGAGGGGGGTTTTCAGGGACCGCTACCCAGGGGAGGTTTTCTGTAAATTATGAAAGCGGTGACCAACCACCGCCCCCACCAAACGGCTTGCCCATTTAGGTGTACATACCCGCGCCTGCCCTACCCTCCTCTCGTCTCTCTCTATCTCTCCCTCTCTCCCTCTTTCTCTCTCTCTCTCTCCTTCATTGTACAACAGCGATATCAGTTTGGCTTCGCCGTCACACAGAGACTATATATTATATTTTGCATCTAGAAAAACCACAATACTTCAGGTTGTTCGTAAATATAAAACGCATTTGTACACACAGACACATAGACAGGTAATAATTAGTAAATATGAAATACATGTGTACATAAAAACAAACACATATATAAACATTATTTATATATATATATATATATATATATATATATATATTAGAAAAAAATTTATTACCTTTTCAATGCAGTTCATTCTACACAGATATATGCTACTGGTAATATTGCTTTCATTTATCCAATATTAAGAATAAGACAAGATATTTCTGTAGCATAATCTCCAAAACCCAGTTTCTGTGACTCACAACGCGTGGTGGTCAACACCCAAGGCAGCAGTGTGTGTGTGTGTGTGTCGACATAGATATTATTAATGATGACAGTACAGGAGGAGAAGGCGGAGCGCCAAAGTGGGTGGCGTGTATATATGCCATTAGCATAAACAGGTGTTCTTCTGCCGGAGACAATGGTCGTATCTGGAGCCTTTCTTCGGCAATGGTTCGCGCTGTCGTGAACCATATATGCCGCTCGACATCCTCAACCAACACACACACACACACACTGCTAATTATTCCATTAAGGTGTCTTTATCTATTCTTCTCTTTCTCTGTCTGTCCGTCTCTCTCTGTCTATCTATCCCTTCTTCTTCCTATATCCCCATCTCTCCACGAGGCGCGCGCAACGGTTGAGAATGACCACACGTCACTCTAGGCTGTACTTATACATAACTTCTGTCAGGTAGCCGACCCTTGGAAGTCATGCCTCGGCCGAGGGTATTTGCTGAAGGAGGAGATGATAATGAAGGCAGGCCCCTTCCCTCCCTCTCCTCCCCCTTCTCAGAGGTTCGTTCGTTCCGTAGCGGGTGCTTCTCAAGAGGGAATGAAACAGGAGTCTGTCTGTCATTGCCCCACACACACACACACACACACACACACACACAGGCGTCGTCGATAAGATAAACCCGACTTGGGGAGGGTGGGGGGGGGATGATGTGTTATATGAAGGCTTGCATAACTAACGGGGGTTTTGAAGAAGTTAGAACTTCAGGAAAAAAGTTTTTTATTACCCCCTACAAAAATATACATGATCGATGTAGACTCGCACACTGGCAGATGCAAACTTCTTCTTCTTAGATCTGAATCGTTCAGCCTACTGTTGTTACATTGAATCTGTCCCATTCACTGGCGGAATATTTTTGTTATCAACTGACCTCTAGTTATTTGTCTTCATCGTTGAATGAACCTAAAACCAGGTTATGATTCGAGAGAAAATTTAATTTCTGCTGATCACTCACACTCGTCCGGCGTTTAGAAATATTATTCGGAATACGATGAAGCCTCTCTCTCTCTCTCTCTCATTTGCCCCACAAAATTGCAGATGCATGACATGATTATATACGATACCAGCAAAAGCTGTATATTGTTCGTAAACGCTGTTCGTGACATTATACATATTCAATACATTTGCGGTGCAATCACCGGCAGCGCTATCAACTCGCCGTCACTCACCACGAATCCCGAGCTAGCTAAACACCAGGTGTACCCTCCTGCCAGCCAACAGCCACACCTGCCAGTACAATACAGTATACAATGTCAGCATTTTCACCGAATAGCTTGCTGGACAGATGCGCATATTGTGCATCTGTCCCACACACACACACACACACACACACACACTTGTAGCAGGAGACTTAACTGAATGTGAGCCTCGCCGAGTTGATCCTAGTTTGGCTAATTCGTTTTTTTTTCTCAGCAGACTTCCGATATTATTTTTTTCTTTTACCCCATGAAAAGAAAACTGGATGACGTTATTTGTCATGGTGTGTGTGTGTGTGTGTGTGTGTGTGTGTGTGTGTGTGGAAAAATAAACGAAACATCCGTCATAACTCTTTGGTATACGTTGACAGAAATAGCAAACAGCTTCATAGCGAATGCCGAACTCGTCAGCGAAATTATACATATTGGAACGGAGGAAGCCATTGTGGACATCAAAGGCTAGGCGGGTAGCATCGGAGTAGAGAGAGAGAGAGAAAAAAAAACTAGGAAGACGTGTGGAAAATGTGAGAGCGGTAGAAAACATATAGGAGTAAGGCCAATTAGTTAACCCGTCATTACTGTCATACTGTCGGTGCCTCACACACACACACACACACACACACAGACAGAGCGTTCAAATCGCGATCCTGGGGCGTCAGGTTCTCCCTCCTACAGAATGCCAACAGCGCCGCGTCGATTACAGACGACTGCATCGTCCATTAGTCGTTGTATATTTTATATATATGCATATCGGGATTTTCGCGGAAAAGGGGATGGTTGAGATAGATAGATAGGACAAGGCGTTGGGCTGAGTTGGACTGGCAACTCTCTTTTTTTTTTAAGAAGAGACGCGCGAGTCGCTTACCTGAAGAAGTCGTTCTTGCAGAAGAGTTTCCCCTCTCGGCTGAAGCACTTGTCGGTAAGGGCACAGCCGCAGTCGGAGCAGCGCACGCACTCCGCGTGCCAAGTCCTCTCCAGCACCGTCACTAGGAACTTGCCCGTGATGGGTTTCTGGCAGCTGGCACAACACACTATCATCTTGTCTCGCGTCTCTCTCTCTCTCTCTCTTTACACGGCAGCGCCGCCCTCTGCGCAAAACTGCAGTTCTCAGCAACGGGCCCTTTAAGGATATCAACAACAGCCGCTCACCACAGAGAAATTCGAGTGTCACGGGTGGGGGGGGGGGGCGCGCGTGTAAAAACACACACACACACACACACGCAGTTCCTTCCCAACGGACAGCGAGAGGCACACTGTGGTTAGGACCGAAGGCGGTCGAGGACACGGGTCGAGGCGGAGCCAGCGGTTCAAGACCCCGCCCACCGTACCATAGATCAGCCGGCTCGGCCTCTCATTGGTCCAGGCGCCCTCCAGCGGGATCACCCCAGCTCTTATCTCGCCCATCTCAGATGTCAGCCACCGATGTTCACTGTATGTTACCTCTCGCCCCCACTATAACAGCCATTAATTAGCCCCAGCCGTGGAAATATTTCGGGGCACTGTCCTTCGCAAAAGGCGGCCCCGGCATGGGGAGGGGAGGGGAGAGGGGGGCAGGGAGAGAAGGGGGCTCCTCTCTCTCTCTCTCTCTCCTCTCCCAGAAGAAACGAGGAGGGCTTCCGATTTTTAACCTAAACCCCTCCCCTCCCCTCCCCTCCCCCTCTCCGTTCCAGGCGTGGCGACGAGGGTGGCGAAAAGAGAACTGGAAGTATCCCGGGCGGGCGGGGCTCTTCCCGCCAAAGGTGGCTGGATGCAGCAAAGGCGGAGCCAACCCGCAGTACCAAGCCATCAAAACAAACAACAGAATCCCAGCCGAGCCGAGCCGAGCCGAGCCAGCGGTAGACCTCGAATAATGACGACGTGCTGTCATATGTCACGAAATAATGACGGCGTCCTGTCATGTCATCCCAGGCCGGAGCCTCATGATCGCTGCCGACTCCACACACACATTCGTTCGACTACTGACGCCCCCCCACGCAACCCCTCCCTCGCGACGCGGGTTGCTATATATATATATATATATATATATATATATATATATATATATATATACATGTATGTATAGGCCGTGGGGCCACACCAGAGGACGTGGAAACACGGCAAAGCGAATGGACTGAGATGCTGCCGATGCTTTGCTGGTGGATGGAGCCAGGAATAGCTCTCGCTCAAAAATGCGATGAGTAAACAGTAGCGCTTCGACTAAGAGGCCTTGGAACTGTTGGAGATTAGAGAAATCGTTCATTCCCGGCAGGTCTCGGGTCGTGATTTACTCACTCACAGTTGCCGTCTCCGAGTCTCTGAAAGAAGAGAGGATCTTTCGCTGGCGAATGTTTACAATGAAGTTGTAAAGATGGCACTTAAAGAGTACGGCTTAAAATCTTCGCCATGAATTCCTTTTGGAAAGCAGTCAGACGCGAGCATACTTCAGTTTAGCATGATGTATGACCAGACCTTAATTATAAACATCTTGCTAAAACTGTCAAAAAAGATGTCCTTCAAGTCGAAAAAGTATTGACCGAAGTATCATAAGGAAAACTGCACTTACTATCACGCCCTTTGGGAGGATGGACTCGACGAAGTCATCCCCCTCAAGACTGTCAGAAGATTATTGCTCGAGTGATATCGAGAAAGTACCTCTTAAAACCACCATCAGGCGAAAGACTTCTGGAAGAAACGGGTCATGGATGTCGTACGTGGTATAAAGAAAATCTATCATGAAGACATCATCGAAAAGAACGGAAAAAAAAAAATCTGCGACGCAAAAGAAGAAAATCATGGCACAACACCCACTGAGGACATAAAGAAAATTATATAATCAAGACGAAAATAACTTAGATGACTTTCTTGAGACGCCGGTAGGAATATGTCGCGGGGTTGGCCATAAAACACCGTCAAGAAAACGGCGTGTGTGTGTGTGTGTGTGTGTGTGTGAGTGCGGACCGCAACAATCAAGAAAACGCTTCGGGATGCGGACCACATCTCTCTCAAGTAAACGCCTCGGCTTTGGGCTCCAGCACCCTCAAGAAAACGATGCAAAGTTAGACTACAACACAAGAAGACGCTGCGGGAGTGAAGCTCAGGTCAAAAAATCGTCACGGGTGTTTACCTACAACACTAAGAAAACGTCGTAAATGCGGGCTACACACTGTCGAGAGAACTTCAGAAATGATGTATATCTTATACCAACGGGAGAATCTTATCGTGATAACGCTAAGACAACTGTAATAGCGTATTGAAAGTATCAGTATTTAAGGGTATTTTACAACGTCATTACAGTAAAGACTCGTTCGCACCCTACCTTAAAAGAAGTTTTCTTGAGCTTTTTCTTGAACGAGGGCTTAAGAAAGGAAACTGACTTTAGACCAATGCCAAGAAAATTGGTAAAAAAACATAGCCATGTCTCAAAACAACTCCGACTGAACGCTTTCAAAATGTTTTCAAATTCATGTGTTGATGATAGGTAGAAAACGTGTCCTGGAAGTCCCTCATAGAATGTATTTACGTATTCCGCCAAGAAGAAAACGGCGACGTGGGTAACAAAGCATCACCTTTATACACCAAAAAAAAAAAAAAAAAAGAGCAATATGAAGATACACCAAAAGGAGCTTTGGAAAGACGCCCCCCCAAAAAAAAATGTAATAGTATTAAAACCTCTTTTCAAAAAAGTTGAAAAAAAAAAGATAAAATACGGCCATCTGTTCACGAAAAGGAGGGATGGGTCCCTCTGCAGCAAAATTCCGATTGTCAATAGGATGTGGAAGAAGGATAAGGAGAGGAGAGGAGTGTGGGGGGGGGGGGGGAATGCGGCCATGGGGGTGTGTGGGGTGGTAGGTAGGGGGGGGGAGAGAGGGAACTTGGATACGGTTCATAGTTAAGAGAAGGTCTGGCAGGCTGCCAACCTAAGTTTCGGGCCGAGTTCCCTGATGACCCAAGCCAGACAGTGTTGCCAGAGCCTACCTACCTACCTACCTACCTACCTACCTACCTAGCTACCTACCTACCTAGCTACCTACCTACCTACCTACCTGCCTACCAGAGACCCTTGGGAGGAGATCACACTCACTCACTCACACACACACATGCACAGTCAAAGAAGAAGTGAAAAAAGACATACAAAATTCTTGGATTCATAGGCAGAGCATTCGATTCAATGTTTACAACTCACCGGTAGTTCTCTTCCTTCCACACAACTTACGCTTTTGGCCAACATACTTGAGAAAAGGACAAGATGCGATGGAAGAAGGAAATAAGCGAGTTATTAAGATGGTTCCAGGCCTGAGAATCAAATTCTACTAGAGCTTGGACAAAGGAGGCTTAAAGATGATTTCACAAACGTATTTACAATAACCAGAGGATTTAATTCTCTCAATCTATAAGTTGCTCTTTGAGGCTGGTCCAGTCCGATTTCACTCTTAGCAATGGCTACAAAAATTCGTGGGCAAACGTTTTACTTCGAATGAGGCGAAATACTGCTTCTTCAGCAAGACTGCTAGCGGAATGGACATTTATCCCTCACCTATCGCCAGAGACTCTCCTTAGGAGAACTGTGAGGGTGGGAGGGGGGGGGGAGACATAAAACTCTCTGGTGGCATACTTGAGAATCGTATTCAAGTGCATGGATAAGGAAATATTCAAGTGAACTGTTCGCATCCTGTATTAGGCCGAGACCAGACTATACTTCACCAGTTTTAAGTCAATACGCTAAAAGAAACACAAGGAACTGGTGATAGAGAATGTCGAGAGGAGGTCGGCAACAAAGATGATACCAAAACAGGGAGAGGAGTAAAGGATGATTTGATCTCAGGTTTTAAGTTTTTAAACTAGATTGATGACGCCAACAGTTAGCAAGTTTTAGAAAGATGTAATAAAAGAATAACCAGAAGCCACAGCATGAGATTAAACAATAAAATAATATAGAAAATATTGAAAGAACGATTTCCATTGGATACAAGACAGAACACAAAAGCTCAAAGAAAAATGTATGGTAGAAGAAAGAGATCAAGATGTGGGGCCCCACTAGTGTAGAACGCCCTCCGGGTCCATTTAAATAACCATTTACAAATAGGCAAATACCTAAGAGATGGGGGCCCCCACATATGTAGATCTCCCTCCATCTATTGTACAGAAGGTAATTACAAATATATATAATTATAACGAGAGCTTCCGTTGTGCAGTGGTTAGCGATGTGACCCTCCCGATGCAACGGGTCTAGGTTCGAATTCCTGAACAGGGCAGCTGGCCCACGGCTAATCCAGCCATTCATCCTCCCCTTTGGGTACCTGGCGTATACTGGATGTTCGTAAAAATGTATAAAGTTAAGACTTTGTACATACGCATGCGTAAGCGACGGAGTAACGCGAGTGCAAAGCTCTCTCTCCCCGTAACGCGCATATAATCACGCGTACACACCATCCACTACCTCATTTAACATACGTACACAGAAATGGACACAGATCATGACCGCCGTATCACACACATACACACACATACACACACACACGCACAAAGGAATCGGCCCCCAATAGGCGGTTGACAATGTAAGCGCGTTCAAATAGCGCGCAGGGCCCGTTGAATATGTATTCCTTAGCGCAGACTCGTTCGTTGTCACAAAACACGCATTCGTGGCTCAGCCGTACTCTCGTGTTGTCATCAGAGAGGAAGGGGAGAAAAGGGGTGGGGGTAGGGGGGCTGGTTGGTTTTCAGAGGGGAGTGGGGCGAAAATGTTGACGTATGACTTACATTGATGAGGATAACTTCTGTGATGTTATTTGTAAAGGGTTGATGTCCTATCTCTTGCGAACATCATCGTACCTATTGCCAACCAGTTACTTTGCAATGTATGCAATATATATATATATATATATATTTCAAAGGAATCCTCAAGAATTGGATGCATGTAATAATATTCTTGATTTGTTTGGAAAAAAAGAATTTTGTTTACATACCTCCGTCTTAATGCTTGAAGTTAAGTCCATTTCCGTAGATATTCATATATATATATATATATATATATATATATATATATATATATAATTTCAGGATTTTGAAATAGTTTGAATTAGTTATATATATTTTAATCACCTGAATATAATCATCTCAATTTTTTTCTGTCATGCAAGGGATACAAAATGCAAATAAACCACAGCAAAAACATGAATTCAAGAAGATTTGATACATCGGACGATTTCCCCATCCATTAAAGTTGGTTTCCGGCCCCAGCGCAGGAGGGAAAATATGGCACATATCAAAATCGATAATTCTTATCACCCCCCCCTACATGTCGTTCCTCTCAGATGGTTCAAGCAAAATATCTTGCACCAGCTCAAAATAAATGCTCGATTTTAGCAATATATTTTGGTAGTAACGGCAGCAGACCTTTCTCCTCCTAAGGGAGTCTTTGCGTTCGAAGCAGCTTCGATGTGGATCTGCTTCACATCTACGAGGGTTCGTATTATTTGTAAGTACGTGCGTAGGTCGATATATGGCTCCGTGTTCGGACTGGCTGGTGTTTTTGGGGTTGGTCGATAATTGGGGGGGAGGAGCTGATGAAGTGGAACGATCAGTATTCACGTTCTTTGTGCAGTTTAGGATGTTTAAGATTTGAAACTCCTTGATTTTGAAACTGTTTAGGTTCCTTAAGATAGCAGTAATTCAAAGTGTCTATTGAGGCATTCAGCCTGGTTGAGTGTTCAGGATAATAAGCTCTGAATTTGGCTGTGAGAGTCAGTTTCTCTGGCATTCCCGCTGGTTGGGCGTTTTGGAAGTGGGTTGGGTAGTTAGAACCGCTAAATGACTTGAACGGCATTGTTCTTTGGTACTATATATAACGACCAAAATTATAATCAACCTCAGTATCAAAATACCAATGAAGAGCTCTGGATAAACTAGAAAAGTTTATTAAAATTTTTTCGACATATTTTAACAAATTACCTTTTTCCTTTCCAGTTCATTTTTTCTTCTCTCAAGAAAAAAAATGATACCATCACACTCGGAATAACATCAACTGTGATGAGCACCTGCACGAGGGAAAAATGACAAGGTAAGTGCCAGCATTTTGATCTTGCAGCATCATCAACTGATCGCCCAGAGCTGCGCCAGCAATTGATTAGTCGTAGTGTGTCAGCTGTGGGAACTGTCCTGTCATATCCCAACCCGCCGGAACCAGACGGTGTCATTAGATTAGGTTGGGTCGTGTCACCCTGGTGTCAGTGCAGCGTATGACACACACACACACACACACACACACACACACACACACACACACATTCCGTGGTGCTGTGGTTATAGCGTTGCTGACCATGAGTCATACCGGGCCGGCCAAGGTTTGGACAAACACGGGTTCGAATCTCAGGAGAGAGCGGCGGTAGTAGTCCACTTTCTCCCAACCAACCCAGGTGTCCATCCTCCCCCTTCGGGGCTGGTCGACAAAATGGGTACCTGGCTTAGGCTGGAGATTGTGTGTGTGTGTGTGTGTGTGTGTGTGTGTGCGTTGACCTATAGGTCGCCCACAAAAATCAAATGACATTTAAGTTTAATTGGTGAATCAGCCTGAGTTTTCAGATGGTGATTATGTTTTGCATAAGGAATAGACCCAATATAATTTTTCTTCCCCCTCTTTTCTTTCTTATATTTTTTTTTTTTTTTTTACGGCGAAAGAAGCGCTTTCTTGTGATAACAAATTCCATCCGAGATGACATTAGGTCTGTATAGTCTCCTAACAGCCCTGGTCTAATTATCTCGTCTTGCTTCTTATTTTAAAATTCCATCTCATTCTGTTTCATCTAGCGCCCCCTGTCAGGAGGTGTATATTTACGATGCTCTGTAATTTTCTGTATCGCTTGCCTTCGTGTGTTGTAAAACAATTTTTACATTTAGTATATGATATACTTCATGGATGGATTTTTTTTTTTTTTTTTACACTTAACGTGCCACACATATTAAGGTATAATTGGGCAATAACTTGTCACCCCAGAGTCATTTATTATGCATCTTCCTCATTTTAAAGCGTTAGGTTTCTCATATTACCTTGATCATTAGTGTCGTTAATCGACGTCTTCCATTCCTTATCATTCAGAGTCAACGCTGATCTTTTCGCATTGCTTTCGGGTTTTATCTTCCTTTATTTGACGTTACTTACATATATATATATATATATATATATATATATATATATATATATATATATATATATATATATATATATATTTTTT
>JAYMFT010000004.1:267055-279430 GCA_038088735.1 Panulirus argus | reverse complement strand
GTAATAATAATGATAATAATAAAATAATAATAATAATAATAATAATAATAATAATAATAATAATAATGATAATAATGATGATGATAATAATAACAATAATGATAACAATGGTTATTATGATAATTATGAAAGAGAATTCATAATACTAAAAATTGGCAGAAAGAATTTTCTTGATACTATCAATGGTAGAAACAACAATTAACACCAACAACCTAACCGAGAATGAATATGAAGATATACATTGATTGCACAAGTGATAAAAGACTTTAGTCTTCCTGCGGCGAACCTCGCTTTAGTCTCCCGTCTGAACACTCCAAGGAATGCGACCGTCAGACACGTACTGGAACCCTTAACGTCTGGCACACAACTCGTTGAGATTTTTCAGATATCTGATGATTAATCTCCGACACTCCCCTTCATTCCACCAACACTTGACCACCGCAGCCATAACCAACTTTTTCTACAACTAACACTACAACAATCGCTAACACTGCCATCACCACAAGCAATGCCAATACTACTACTGCTACAACCATTATTACCACCATCACTACCACAGCCATTATCACTATGACTACCATCTCCACTACAACCACCAGTACTAATACCATCACTACAACACAGATGTCACTGATACCAGCACTATTATAACACCACTACCACCACAATCACGTATCGTTGCTACTACTAGTCACTGTTACCACTACTATTACAACATTACTACCATTACAACCACCTGTCATTGCCACCACTAGCAGAACTACCAGTACTACCACATCATCACTACCACTACTGCCTTTGACTTTCTCGCTTCCCTAATCATTAAACATAAAAGACCTTAAAAAAATAGCGCAAATACGGCACTGGAAAAATGCGAACGCACACTGAAAGATTATTTACGAAAATTTATGGATTTTATGTTTGGGTTGAGTCGCTAATTTATACGAAAAATGATAACGACACGATTTTTTAAATCCATATGAGGCGAAAAGTTAACTTTTAAACTGTGACATATTCTGTGACGGAAAGAAAGCTTATGAAACTGGAGAGAAGAGGAAAGATGAATTTAATACAAAGATTTGTAGATGATGAGTTGAATTACTATGCTCCTCTCGTCTTCCTCAGCAATCCACATTATCTTTAAAAGAAATGCAGCTTTGTTTTGGAGGCTAACTAGCAGGAGAGAACAATAAAAAAAATGATGCATTAGGTGTATAAAACTAATGCGCTAAAAACTAATCAAGAAAATAAATGAAAGGCTGATGAAATTAGTCTATGAGAGAGTAATTAAGCTAATACATCAAGTAATAAAGTCTCATTGTGAAAGAACAATAAATCTAATACATGATCAGTAAAGCTAATGCTTAACAGAGTAATTTAGCCTAAGGATTAGGAGGACCTTGATGGGACAATGGATAACAAAACCAGTGCATGATGCACTAAGCAACGACGTTACTACATGAGACTTAAGTGATGAATTGTTGCATGCTACGTACAGTGACATGATTGGGAATAGTGCATGACATAATGATGAAATTAGTGCATAGAATAAATCAAAAGCCGAACTTAAGTAGATACGGAAAAATAAGGGAAAAATATGCTTGGTGCAATAGAAAAGTACTTGTGGGAAAAGAGGCACTTTGAAGACAGCGTATGGGAAAGGAAAGAAATAAACGCCATGAATACGGTCGCAAGAAACCCAATGCAATGAGTTGGGGAGTACGAGAGAAAATGATAAAGCCACTGAAAAGAGACGAGGGAGGAATGATAGAGGCATTGATAGTACCCGTGGAAAGTCTTGGCTGAGGGATGGAAAGAGGAGGTGATAGAGTACCCGAGTCCTGTACTTACCCGCTGGTGTCCGCTGTGACCAGCTGGATCCTGGATCCCACCCAGCCTGGCCTGTTTGCCGCCTGGACTCGCACCGCACTGCAGCGTTCCGCAAGGCCGACGCTCTGGTCCTTTCCAGTTCGTCTTGGAAGCATTAATACTTCCTATTCTTCTTATTCTAAGGCGTTTTCTTGAAGTTGATACGGAACTCTTCTGCTGTTCCGTAAAAAAAGAAAAGGGTATTTCGTCTGCCATGGTCTGAATTTTCAGAAACGCACTTGTGTCCCCTTAGAACACCGTCGCGAGACTGTTCTGGGGGCGTGAGGCGACCATCGTCAACAAATACTTTGTTCTTCGAAACGATTTATTTCGACACGATCCTCCTGACGCCTTTTTTCGAATCACTTTTCATCAGTCATGGTTAATTTTCTTTTTTCCATCTTTTTTCAGGCAATTTGTTCTAATATTTTCTAAGAAGCAATATGTTTATTGCCTCTATCACTTTCACACAGTATTTTCCACAACATTACTTGAGTTATCTGACGAATCATTTCCTTTCGTTCATTCGTTTCCAGACCTCCAGAGTTTAGGCTCAACACAAATAAACTGTTATCATAATAACCTGCACGTTATTTACTTTCGACATTTAGAGTCAAACTCACTTGTTTTCTTAATCCCTCGAAATACTACCTCAAATAATGCCGCACTTATACAACAGAGAGATGGCTATCTCACGTCTCTCCTCGGTGCAGTTCAACATATCGCTGTCTTTTCGTTGGTCGTTTAAGAACTCCGGGCGGTGCTGGAGGAGGGTGGAGTTTTCTGGCCGAGCGACGCTATCGCCGACTCCATCACCAAGCGTCAGGATGTCTCTGAAACAGTCAGAACCGTGATGCCTCTAATTCACCACGGTGATCTCTCTTGGTGGCCGTAGGTTCTCAGAGGGCAAGACAAGAGTCACCAGCTTATAAATCAGGCGGGGACGGTCACCAGCCCACATCAGATAGGATGGGCACCAGGTCTATATAGCCACCCAAGCCTACGTTAACCTTACTGTTCCTCTCATCACCAAGCCAGCCCAGGAGCGGGTCACAAGCTCACACAAGTCAGGATAGTCACCAGCCCACGCGAGCCACGTTTATCACCACTTCAGGTGAGGCAGGACAAGTCACCAAACCACTGCGTGCGATGGGTTGGCTGGTGATCAGGGAGGCGATGGTGAGACAAGCGACGGTGAGGGACAAGTTGTAAATTGTGTTGTTGAAGAAGTGATGGCGGTGGTGGTGGTGTTGTTGTTAAGATGGTGGTGGTGGAAGTGTTTCTACCAGCAGGGGGGCAAAGACTTATTGTAATGTGTTGTGGTGGCAGAGAGATGGTGTTGGGAGGATGGCGGCAGCGTGCTTCGGCCGCTGGCAGGAGGGAGCGAGCTTAGCTGATGGCAGCGGCGTTCATGTTGGAAAGGTGAAGAAATGTTTGTCTTGTGGTGACTTGCGATGACGTGGATGGGTGTGTGTGTGGGGGGGGGGGGAAGGTTCTGTTGGAAGAGCGGTGGAAGGATGTTGGTACTTTAGGTACGGTTGGTCTGTGTTGGCAGGATCGTATTGTGTTCGCAAGACTACAAGGGTGATGCTCGCACTGATGGTAGTGTTTGTGGCAATGGGTTGAGTTAGTCATGATTTGCAGTGATTGAATTTGTTGGTCAGTGGTGATAATAGTAGCGTTGACCGGGCAGGAACGGTCTTGGTGAAATAGGGTGATATCGTAAAGTAGTGCTGGTGACCCTTTTTGTTTCTGATGGTGAAATCGTTTGTTGGCAGTAACAGTAATGTCGTGTTGGTGGTAAAGATGCCAGTAGTGGTAGTGGTCGTGGTGGTAATGGCTGGATGGTGGTAGTATTGGTGAGATGGTCTTAGGCTGTCCATGGTAGTATTGATGATGAGGTTCTGAGGGATGGTGAAGACTGTGGAAAATGTGACGCAACGGTGAAGTGACTTCGGGTCTTGCGTAGGTCTGGTGACACGAGTTGCGTGGTGGTGCGAGGCTGTTGAAGTAGTGGTAGACTGATAACTGGCGAAGCGGTAGTGTTCAATGTGGTAATGGTGGTGACGGTGTGAGAGGGTGGCCCTTGACCCATTGGCGGCGCTGGTGGCGCTGCTGTTCATTAGTTGGTGCTATACCGTGGGTGTGCGCTGGCTGAGGTGGGTTGAGTTTGGGCGGTGGTGGTCGCTGGAAAAGTTTGCGTTGGTCCAGGATGGTGTTGAAGACTGTGCGGGCGTGTCTGGCGGTGGAGACAGCTTGGCGACACTGGCACTGATGACACGGGCGCTGGAGATACAGTTGTTTGACCTTCGTTCGCCTTATTTTCTGTCCGCGTCTCGACAGCTTAACGGCAGAAGCAGCAGCGCTGCGAGAGAGGCGGCTTAGCGAGGGCGGCTGCGAGTCTTCTTGACACTTGAACACCTACACGATCGCTACACGTCCCCACCTGGTCGTCGTCGCCACACGACTGGCCAGGTTCAGGGGACGGGATGGTCGAAGCGTTTCATTTGTCGTGTAGAGCATTATCAGGCGTCCCGGGGCGGCCGCGGGCGTGGGATCCGCAGGGGCGCTATTGTCTCCCGAGGGCGTAGCCCGGCCGCCCGCCCCCCCGTCGCGCCTAACTGGCGCAAAAACTGGCCGTAGGCGCGGTCCCAGGAGCGCCCCGCCGCGCCCACCAGCAGCAGCGGTGAGGGCAACGGGTGTCACTGGCCGGTGTGCTCGACTAGGCATCACACAGGGCAAGGCGCTGTCACCCCCACTGATCGCAACAAACATCCCGTCGCTCATATTCCGACACCTCCCGCAGGCAGCGCATCGAGAGAACCCCCTGTTGGATCCACTGACGTTCCCTGCTAACCTTCCCTTTCTCTACCCTGCCATCCTAGAGGCACGCAGAAAATATTATAAACTCCTAAACAAGGTTTCTGCCAAGTAATAATCAAATACTTACTACACTTTTGTCCTAGAAAAGTGAGGTTAAGAGAAACCATAAGAAGAGCGTAGGAAACATGCCCAAAGGATGAATCTCCTGCAGGAGTGAACGCAGGATCAGTCAAGCCAGACGACTTGCAGGATCTTGATACCTAAAATAAGAACAGGTTGCCACAGTCATCCAATGTCGGTGGGGAAGCAGTGTGGGTGAGGCAGCTATACTACAGCAACGGGTGAGTCACCTCAAACTACAACAACAGATGAGTCAGGCACGTTATAGCAACAGATAAGTCACCCACGCTACAGCAACAGATGAGTCAAGCCATACTGCGGCAAACAGATGAATCACCAATACCAAATCAACAGGGAGGTCGGACTCACTACAGCAAAAAGTGCGTCAGCAACAGCACAGCAACAGATGAGACTACAGCAACGGCAGGTGAGACAGTTATACTACAAAAAATAAAATCACCATACACTCACACTCTCTCCCAACCACCCTGTTCCCTTCATGTCCACCTTAAGAGTTGTGTAAATCATCCAAGTTTCCACTGTTGTAAGAGAATCATCCAAAAAAATTGCCTATATACATATATATATATATATATATATATATATATATATATATATGTATATATATATCATACATGCTGGCCATTTAGACCAGTTTGATGGTGTCCGTTTCCGTAGCTGCATGCAGTGGTTAGCGTCAATAACCCGGGCGCGTCAGTGGACCACACCCAACCCAGGTGTTCATCTTCCCTTCACGGTTAGTCGAAAAATGGGTACTCGGTTTAGGCTGTTGTGTGTGCGCGTGTGTGTGTGTGTGCATGTATGTCTGTGTTTTTCTGTGTATATTCATAGGAGTAAAGGCAACACGAGTGTACAACTCTCTAACTCTACCAAACAAACAGTAACCACAAACAATTCTTGATAAAAAAAAAACACCAAAAAAACATTAGCGTTCCTACGAATTAACGAGACTTGGGCTATGTCAGTGTGTGTGTGGGGGGGGGTGGAGGGGGGCGCACTAAAACTTCACACCTCGATCAAAGACTTCATCACTGTCCTCAGTCCCTCCCTGAGGAGGTCTTCGGGTATGCGTTTACAAATCACTTCATCCAAATTTCTCCTTTTTTTTCATACAGAAGTTGTAACCATGACAAGTGGTGGCCATTGTTCCTGCGAGATGGTTCACGATTCTGTTATGACCAGACAAAAAAAAGAAAATGACAGAAGAGTGGAGTTTAAACAGAAGCCAGTGACGGAGAAACGGTGCAAAGAATAATATTTTTCTTCACTAATGTTTGAGACGATCTTAAACACTGCTTGCAGTAAGTCTTAAGGGAGCGGTGACCCCTTCGTCAGGTTCCCATTCACCAGTGACCCCTTCGTCATCTAGTCTTGTGTCGTGAGCTGACGACACCCTGGGAGATCGATTCATTCCGCTTCTCCACCAGTATGTGTCTCTTAGGCTTAGGATTAATTTCCTCATTATCAAAATATCATTGTCAATATCTCTTATTTTCTTTGTGTGTGTGTTTGAGTGTACGTGAGTATGATACAGGACTATACCTGTAGCGGGAGTTAACGCCTGTACGAACAACTCATGCTGCTGTATTCTGTAAAAAGCTCAAATTTGCATGATTTTGTCACGAGGAATCAGTGATTCATGTGACTTCCTTGGAACTATTAGACGAAGAGCCCTAGAGCGACGGAGCATAAGAAGGGATCATGATGTCCTGACCTCAGACATGAAGTAAGACGTCAGGACATCAGGTCAGAGATGTCAAGACGTCAGGAAAACTTATAAACGCCTGGGTAGACAGGTAATGGAAGTTAAGTCACGTCTAAAGAGACAGGTGACTTATATACCTCCTGCTTTCATGGGGTATGACCCTCCCCAAGTCTGTAGCGTGATCTCCAGAGTCGTGGAACGTAGCCGTCCGTCAGCCTTTGGCGTGAACGACACTTACAATCTCCTTGCGACACACGTCACGTCCACTTGCCCAAGGAGTGACCTCTGACCCCGATAATAGCTCCTCCCCTTATAACACCCTCTCTGATCTTCCCACATGATAACCTCTGACCTGAATTAACCTTTGACCTTCCTGAATGATAAAACCTCTCCATAGTGGACCTTCGACGATACCGCCACAATCTTCCTGGTCTTCGATCTCCCCAAACGATAGCTTTCCCTCCCATGTTGACCTTCGACCCACCCGCCTGATAGCTACACTAGGCAGATTTTGCCAATTGGTTAGCTAAATCCCAAAAGTAATTTTCAGCTTTATTAGGATGTTTGTATTGTACGGGGAGGGAGTTGTATGTACACTTTTGGGGCCTTATCACTTGAGCTTTCTCTATTATCATACAACTTTTCGAACATCTGTAGTCTGTCAGCATTCACAGTCTCATCAGTTTACAACTTCTTCCGAGTATCTACAACTCTAACACCATAGAAGTATTTGTATACATCAATTTTTTAACAACTTTTTTTTGCTTATACTTTGATATGACTTGCAACAGTTGGTTCAGTAACTTTAGATTTACTAAATGCCAGAATTCGTTATATTATGAAATGTGGTTGTGTATGTCCGTAGGCTGATGTCCCGGCGATGTGTCTGTAGGCTTAATTCCAGCGACGTGTTGGTAGGTTAAGTCCCGGACATGTGTCCGGAGGCTGAGTCTCAGCGTTAACGTTGCGACTTCCTCGGTGTTAAGGTCCTGACTCCCTTGGTGTTAAATCTTATGATACTTGGACCGTAAAGTATATGGTGTTAAGATTATGTAGACTACGGTGATAAGATTATGTGGCCTGTGGTGTTAAGATTATGTAGGATGTGGTTTTAGGATTACGAAGCCTGTGGTGTTAAGATTATGTAGTGTGTCGTGTTGAGATTATGCTGCCTGTGGTGTTAAGATTATGAAGTCAGTTGTGATGACATTATGTTGCCTGTGGTGTTAACGATATAAAGCGTGTGGTGTTAAGATTATGAAGTCTATGGTGTCAAGATTATATTCCATCAAGATGGAAAGATGGTTCTCAGCGTGAAATACTGTAGCCTATAAGAAAGAACTTCATAAATATTTTGTTTTGTTTCAGCATCTGGGATTACATAGGACATTCAGGAAGACCCATCGTCATAAGTGGTAATATCTCGCTTCGAAATACGAGTCATTTACAGTAAGGGACAAATGCGTAGTTGATAATCGTTCTAGTGTTGGCATAAATACATTCCTCGCAGCTGTTGTGCTCTAGAGCCGTGAGTAATTACCCGTTGGTACAGTATGGGGAGAGAGTCGTGCATTCGTGGGGGCTCCTCATCTCCTACACTCTATTTCGTTGTAGAAAATTTTGACAGCTGTGCTTTACTGGCATTTGTAGACACACCTGTGCTTTAAACGTATGCATACAACTTGTGCATGTGGTATATGTATATATCTTGTACAAGTGTGTCCTCCTGTGACATGTATATCTGTCCTGGTACCTCCCTAAAGTACCACTACCCTCTACCAGGGCGTCACCATCAACCTAGATACCAGTAATACCAGAAATTGACGTCGGTAGCTTACCCAGCTGGCGCCTTCCACAATCTCATTGCTCACAAACGGCAGCAGAAACATTTGATGATCACATCTCTCTCACTAACTCAATCTGTCGTTGAGGTAAATGGAAATAAACAAAATGGTCTGCTATGTCTGTAATACACTGAACTACACGACGGTCGTCTGTGCATAAGTGGCGGATTAACTGAGATAATAACTCACAAACACGACATAAAATGCCGAACATTAAAATCGAGCGACATAAACTTACAGGTAATAAAAATCGCCATGGCTGCTGCAGCCATCTTTAGACTCGTTCTGGGAAATGATCCTGCCATAAAGGTAGTCATGCACGGAGTGTCACCCCGGCCGCAGAGGAACTCCCGTCGAGCCAACGGTGCATGTCTTGCCTGTCGACAGCGTTGTCAGTTGGCGGTGATATTTGTGCTCCTTGCGGGCCCCGCCGCCGTCAGATATTACCCTCCTTCCGTCCCTGCGTGAGTCTCCAGTGGCGAGGACAGCCCTACGCATCTTGCCCTGGGACCATAATAATCTTCCAACAGCCACGGGATCAGGGAGTTATAAGTTAGCCCCGGGAGGAGGAGGAGGAGGAGGAGGAAGAGAGGGCATTTTCCTCCCTTTTTCATCCTCCTCTTCTTCCTCCTCCTCTTTCTTCTTCTTCTTCTTCTTCTTCCGAGGTTAATTTACGGTAACCGGGGCCAAATTAACAGAACGGCTTCTCCTCAGCTGTTTCTAAATTCCTGAAAAATATTGAAAACCCAGCTCAGCAGGATCCTTGATGGAATTACAGGATTTCGATATGGGGATGTTGTGTGCGCCCCGAGAGCTCGGCCTCCCGGGTCCACCTGTGGCGAACCCCCGTCCTAACCCGCCGCCGTCGGCACACGCCATCTTCGCCCTTACCCGCTGGGCGACACCCAAGACCAGTCCATCCTCAAAACACTCTACATCTCTGCACTTTTTCACTGCTGATCTCAGCATACAACGTTGATGATCGTAGGTATTCAACCCGACCTTGTCCTATCCCGGGAAATGTTTGATGGAAGAGTTTCGGAGGTTTACAGAGTGGGAGGAGCGGGGCGTTTGTAAGGTCTAGGAAGCTGCTGGGACTGGGGGTGAGTGGACGCCATCGTGCGACCTCCTGCAGTTGTATCATAGGGCGCTGGGTAATAGAGTGAGGAGCGGAGGGCCATCTTGAGGCGCGTCTGAAGGAGTACAGTCTTCACATTTTGGAGGTTTATTTTAATTATGGGCCAGTTTGGAGGCGCTTATAACTCAGCGCGAAGGGGGCAATGGCTATTGGGTGTGCCTCTTGCTCCCGGCAAAAATTTCCCAGCAGAAATAACATGGTCAGATGTGCGGTCAGGCGTCTACCCAGCTCCGAGAATCCGCCCCGCACGGCCGGGACTTCGAACACAAGCACCCAAGCTTATTGTCATAATCCTGCGACAATAAACTCATAATATTAACACGGCAGCGCACAAAAGACGCCCCTGCGACACCCGGCTATAGAGACCAATTGTAAATTACTTGATCATTCTGATGTGAAATAATTTGCAAGGGAGTCAAGAGGGGAATTCCACAAGCCGGGGCGCCCCGGTGGTGGCAACGGCAGCGTCAGCGAACGAAAGACACAGGATCCACCTCGACAGGAAAGGGGTGGGTACTCAGAGCCAACCCCTCCCTTAATTTGATCAGCTTTACAAGACATAATTCTGATAACATTATCAGAGGTTTATTACCCGGCTCGGGCGAGATAGCTGTGGTATACATGACGGTGGGTCACCCAGCCGTGGGGGGAGCCATAACCTGCAAATTCTCCCTCTGGGGAGATAACATCAGATATGATTCAACAAGTGCCGGGGGATCCGGAGACGTAGGGAGACAGAACAAAGAATAATTGTCATTATCGTTACGACTATTATCACTGCTATATACTTAAGAAACATTCATCCATTTGTACCAGAGATACGTTTAAGAAAAGACAAATACTTCGCTGCAAGTCCACGATTGACATTATTGGCACCTCTTGGCTTGCAGGTATTTCTTCTTAAATCATCCGTTTACTTTCCTGCTTATACCAAACTAATCTCTAAGGTTCGAATCTCTTCCGTTATCCCCAGTGACCTAGTGATCAGTTGCTATTTGTACTCCTTTGTATATTTACATACACAAAGAAGGAATGGGTATTTTTACGTTCTCGTAAGATTACAGATGTAAATAAGAGAACAGTATGATGAGATGCAGTTGAGAAGTCTCAGCTCCTTTTAGAGATGACAAGAAACAAGCCATTAATTGAAGGGACGGTGGAGGAATGTCTCAGGAGACTACTAACAAATTTGCTTCGATATTCTAAGAACTTTGATTTGAGGATTCAGTGAGGGTGAAGGGAAAACAAAGATGCTGTGTTCACTTTCATACCCACTACGAGTGTAAGTGGCTGGAATGTTCCTATGGCAACGTATGAACAAGGATGAACTATCCGTATGGACTTCGTTCGCTGTTGTCAGGCAGGGTAGCAATGAGTGGTGACGGTACTGGTAAAGTATTAACATGTGACGCCCGGGGGTGTGAAGAGGCCAGGGAATACCTCCTAGACGTGTTGTAGGCGAGGAGGGGGGGAAGGAGGGAGGGAGGAGACAGAGTCGGGGAGCTGGATTATGCTGTGGAGTTCCTAACAATAAACTTGATGGCGACCACGATAGTACAGTTGTATCAACATGATTGAGTGCCTTGTCTGTAACAGGGCAGAGTTAGGACGCCAGCGAAGGTATAGTGCTAGAGTCCGGGTAGTTTTAATGATAAGATTTAAGATATTATCACAGTGGGGGAGCTGGGTGCGAGTTGTGTTTTGTCAGGGATGGAATACTGTGCGGGGCTTGTCTCCTGTTGCTTAAATCTCGCGTCTCCGGCGATAGTGTGAGACACCGTCATGATGATGCGCTCCTCATTGGTGGTGCTGCCTTGGGGAAAGGGTCTGAAGAATCTGTATATAATCGCGTGTATGACAGAGGTCGAGACTGGGTCAAGTGTGGGTTCGAGTCTTTATGTGGTATTGCCAGATGTGTTGCCACTGGATCATTACCCAGTGGGTTATCTAGTGCTTAGGGGGGGGGGGATCCTTCCTTCCTCTTCACTCCTCACTGTCTCTCGCTTTATCATCTGGCTGATTATATATTCATTTATGTCTCTGTTTTACATGAGGTAGATTCTGCCTCCCACAGCAACACCAGGGGGAAGGTCTAGGTCGGACCAAAACAACAGTAGGTTGTGGTGGTGGTGGTGGTGGTGGTAGCTGGCGTGGCCTGAGAGGACGAAGAGAGTACATTTTACGTTAATGCTCCAACTGGCGGAAAAAAAAGTCCAAGCCTCCGTCTTTAGCGTCGCGCTCACTGGCGGTCGACACAACTTATTCAATGTTACTCGAGCGTCAGCGGTCCAGCTCGTGGTGAGGGGCACACAAAACGTAGGACCACCTGGGATCACTTTGTCTGTTCAACCTCGTACGTAACAGAATCCCTCAAACTGGTATATGGATGTGCTATTGCTAGCAGACTGGTATATAGACGCGCTATAGTGTATTTTGGAAGGCATAGGAAGCGGACGTAAGCAAACACTTGTGATGGACGTGTGTGGACAAACCCTGAATAGGAAAATGGTAGATTCTCCATAATCCCATGAACTATGATTACAAATGGGGGGAAAGGGGTGATTTCACCTCAAATGAACCAATTTCACCCCCTTTGAACTTACAAGTTAATGTCACATCGTATATTAAGTTTAGTCCACATAAAGATAAGAAATCTTGCATGAGACAGAACTAGCGATGTCAGGTGAGGCAATCCTGACAGTGTCATCCCCGAAGCTAAGATGCATACTGACAGGATCTTTAAATCGAGCGTTTTTTTCTTTCACAGTGTCTCACGAAACACACACACACACACACACACACACACATACACACACACACACACACACACACACACACACACACACACACACACA
>JAYMFT010000004.1:246474-266955 GCA_038088735.1 Panulirus argus | reverse complement strand
ATGGAATCATTAACATAAATCTAAAAAATAAGGCAAGATTACTGTATCATTTTTCGTGCTTTTAATTAAGCCCTTGTAATTACAGGTCAGAATGATGGGTAACAGGTTGAATTTAGATGAAAGGGAGATAATAGTTAGTGATGGACGACCATTTTTGCTTGAATTTGGTATATAAAGTTTTCTTTCATTTTGCGAAACCCATAAAATTTTGCAGTTTAGATATTGAAATAAATTTCAAAAAGCCTGTCTTTCAAAACACCCCATAAGACAGGTACTATATATATATATATATATATATATATATATATATATATATATATATATATATAACTCCTTATCTTTATAAAATTTATTTTTTTCAGTGTTAAGAGCTCGATACGCTACAAGATGAAGCAATATGCACTATTTACACTCTGCGGATTCTGGTTCAACATTCGACGACCCATAGCAAACACTAAAAGCAATAAGTAAACGTTATGGTTTGGGTATTTCCCCCTACGAAACGTAGGACTTAAATAAACATTTTCCAAGAGACGGAATCATTTGCAATACGGCAACGGTCTAGTTGGCTCCACAAGTAAGATGTCCGATCGCAACATGAATTGATTTGTTGAGGTAGATTAACAGAAAACAGGAAGTGGGCAATGAAACCTTCAAGAGAAATCAAGACAAATGGGTCAGAGAGTATAACCGTGAGACAAATGCAACAGGATATGCTGTAAGCACTATGCGCCAAGCCCTACTAACAGGCAAAATGATATCGTGAGTACTCGTAGGTAGCTAACACCCGACAAAAGAACTACCCTTACAGTTTTGCATTAGACATTATGACACAACGGACGAAGGATTGTGATAAATGCTCTTTTGTCTTGTCTCGCAATGGTAGCCCTGTTTTCCTTATGTATACTTTTCAGTGTGAATAAAACAAATTGTTCAATGTATAAAGTATATCACTTTGCATTTTAATTACTTTTCAGTTCGAGAGTAGAGTGCAGCCACCATATTTATCAAGAAATGTGTCTCTCATTCTTGTTTACCAGCCCGACAGAGACAATAATAGTAGTATTGTTCATTTTGAAATCCATCTGATCCATCGGCGAAGAGGATTTATTTGTTGAGTGTACATTAGTAACTTTAAGGCAAGCTTTCGTCAAACTAACTTCCCTTAACTAACACTGATTGATATGAATCTTTCTTCCTCACTTTCACGTCACGGTAATATCTTCGATTATCTCTGTAGCCATTTGCTTCCTTAAGGCTGGCACTCTTTGGTCCTTGGCTGTTGAAGGTAGAATGAAAAAGGAACATTTATGAGCCACGTGACCTCAGCCAGGTTATGACCTTGGTTCACTGAGCCGTCACGTGATCATGTTCGAGTCCCGTGCAGGTGTAAAGATTTATTATTTTAATGAAGGAAAAAACAACACTATACAATACACATGAGTGGAGGTACAAGACGCGTGTCTTTCACAGAGTGAACTTAAGTGGGGAAATAAATAAAGATTATCGCGTTGAGCACCTTGATAGTTTGTATAAAAATGATTCAGGTTCCTATGTTGACGACCGGGGCTGACAGCAACAGCTGCTGTGGTAGGCCGGCCTGCCTCACGTCTTGGGAGTAAAAACTTACGAATATAACTTGTTCTGTACACTATGTACACTATACATTATGTACAGCCTATGTACATCACTGAGGACGAAGGACTGCCAGGCCTGCGCGGTGGGTTCCCTCCGAGCTTCTCCCGGGCGAGGGGGAAGACCGCCGGAGGTCGGGTGTGAGGTGGGGTGAGGGGGCGGCCTGCCCGCTGCTAGTACGCCGTCGAGGTGGGCGGTAACACGTGGTTCAACCCGCCGACGGGACTGTGTTCGTTGCTGGGAGGAGTGGGCATGCCGGCGGCGCTCTGACACACGTACCACTCGCTCAGGTTGGTGGAGTGGCCGCCCCCTCCGCCTGTGCCGCCCCCGCCGCCGCCGCCACCCCCCGTGCCGCCCCCTGCTCCACCACCCCCGGCGGCACCCGCTAATCCAGACCCGGACACGAGAGAGGTCTGACCCGTGTTGGAGGAGGAGACGAGCGAGGACGACGTAGAGGTGCCGTTGGTTGTCGTGGAGTCGTCGCTCTCGTATCCGGAGCCCGATGGCGGAGGCGACTTGCCGTGGACCTTCATGTGTTTCCTGAGGGAGGACGGGTGTGTGTACGACTTGTCGCAGCCTCGCACCTTGCAGTTGTACGGCTTGTCCGACGTGTGGACGTGCGAGTGTTTCTTCCGGTCGGAGGAGTTGGCGAACCGTCGATCACAACCTTCGTACTCGCACCGAAACGGCTTCTCTCCTGCAAGAAGAAGGTTCCCGTCAGTCATACACAGAACCAGCAGACGATAACATGACACATATGGGAGGCAAACATTGTCACAGAGTGAAAATCATGAATATAACAAATGGTTATGACCACGATCAATGTCATTCACTACATTTCTAACACACTGTTATAGTTTAATGGTCTCACATGCACACCACCACAACACAACCAGACCGCTGTCAACATCATCGTGTTCGGGCGAGTGAGGGAGCCAGTCAGCAGCCCGGGACCGAAAGGAAAAAAATAGTAATACTAGGCCATACATCAGGGGTCCTGACGGCGGTAAATCATGGCAAGCAGCAACACGCAGAATCGTAGCCGTGCGGGCCATATTTCACCAGTGTCCCTGACGCCACCGTCCGTCCGTGATGTATAGCTCCCCGCCAGAGCCTCCGCAGTGCCTGCCTGCCTGCCTGCCTGGCCCAGAGTCTGAGGGTCGCCAAGCGCAGGAAAGCACTCCATTTAAGAGGCCCATCGTAAAACACTTCTCAACACCGTCCCCTTTGAGGGAGTACAATATGGGCCGAAGGAACCCTGGTTCGTCTCGGTGCCTCATCGGCAGGTTTAGATGCTGGCCCAGCTCCACAGTTGCCATGTCGGAGATAAACAGATAAGATGAAGAAGCGTGTATGGGTGGTTGGGCGGCGACAAAGACTGTTGCGGTAGGGAGGATAATGGGAGGTGAAGGAGGAGTACATTCGTTGTCGTCCGTGATAGTGAGACGAATGCTGGAGGCCGGAATTTCATAAGGACGTGAAGTTTAACGAACTGCCGACTCCGTGTAGGCCAAACGTACAGTTTATCCTTGGTACAGGAAGCAATGGATAACGTATTACCTTCAAGGTTAAAACTGAAGTTACCGTATTATATATACACTTATTCCGCTTGTTTTGATAAACTTTTTATCAGGTCGTGAGCTTCGTTGGTTGCAATGTTGCAAAACTAATTTTACATTTTGTCTAAAATAAAGTGGTCAGTCCACTCTCATCAATCGCGGCAGAAGTGTCGCTGGATAGAGTGTAATCCCGGGCGCGGGACGCGTGCCCCGCGATAGTGTGTCTGCCCCTCGTGACTGATGCTGACCCCATGAGGGAAGGGGACATTTGTAGGAAGTTTCCAGAACTTGTAGCGGCCGTAGATAACTAATTCAGAGCCCACGCCACACAGCAACCTTAAGCACACCGTCACCGTGTTCACTGACCATGACGCCAACCACACACGCACCACAGTATAACATTTATATCTCACGCAGAACACCACACCTCCTTCACAATATATTACAAAACACCTACGCAACACAATGCACACGACTTGCGTCTTTAAACAGTACAGTGCACTTTTCATGCGACACGACCTATACACCACTACCAGACAACACTATTAACACACAACACTACACCACACAACACCACACCACCACACACCACACCACCCAGCTATCCAACGACCATCACACACCAACAACACTCACGCCTAAATTCCAGCCCCAACCATAAGCCCCTCGGGTGGTTGGCTGGCTGTACCCGGCGGCGACCCTGGTCGGCTGCCCTACAGTCCGTAATCAGGTCTAAATGGCCACCATTCAGGAGCATAAGGGAACCCCCCCAAGGCCCAGGAAATTGTCGAGTGTTTAACAGTCCCACCCTAGACCTGGTCGACGTCACAGTTACGTCATCAACAGCTGCTTTATCAACGCCTGTAATATGACTGTGATTTGGCTCTGGCCAAAGATTGTCTCCTTGCATCTTTAAGAGTACTTTATGCCATGTAAACAGTTCTAGAAAGGTATTCGTGTCCGAAGACATAGCAAGTATTTGAAAGGTCTGTGATCTAATGTTGGTAGAGTCCCTTGATACCAGGTTAGAATGAGGTTTGTATTTCAAAATTCAAGTAATAGTTCTTTGGGGAGAAACTGAACTTTATGCTTTCACAGAGAACTTAAGTTCACAACTATCATGAGGGTCCTGGCTTGGCTTTGTCAGTACGTCGGACGATGGTAACCGACTCCCACGTTGAGAAGAACTTTTCTTCCCTTTTCGAGTTCTGAGTTTTCATTTCAAATATTTCTCTCTCGAGCTTCGACAAAGGTTGAATGCCAGAGACGACCAAGAAGTTTACATAATCAATTCTCCCAAGAAGAAATGTCCCATTCTGTTAAGGGTTCGCCGCTTGAAATAAGGTTCAATAATGGTCATTCACCAGAGGAGGAATAGCGAAGAATGGGAGGGACTGACTGAATGGACAAGGCTATGCTAAAGGCAGCAGGTACGTCAGAAATGAATAGGTCAGATACGGCCATTCCCAAACCGTACAACTGCAGTGTTCTTGTCTCTCAGTGTTCTCAACTATTTGCTAACTTAGCTCGAACCGTCTTGACACCGGGGTAAACACCAAGTACCATAAAAGAATGAAGAAAACAAAACAAAACAAAAAAATGGCGCGAAAAATAAATGATATTTATGTTCCAGTCTTTTCAGCTGGCCCATAAGGAGCTGGCAGCCCCAGGGTGTGTGTTCCGACACCTAGGATCGTATAGGCGACTCTTCTCAAAACAAGAGCGCGTGGCCGACGATAAACACAGTACTTATAACTTGTAGTGAGAGAGAGCGAGAGAGCGAGAGCCCTCCCGGCCCACACCGGCTTGTGGGCCTCCCATATCTTAGGGACGAGGAAGGTCCAGCACGTGCTCTCTCTCCCTCTCTCTCCTCTGGAGGAGGTGTTGACATAATGTGAGGAATTTATGATATCTTTCGCTACAGACGGAGGAGAGGTGTGTAAATGCAACGGAAACGACTACTATTCTCTGCTCACAATTTAGTTTAGTTACTGATTGGTGTCTTTAGCGAAAGAAGGGTACATACGTGGTCAGAGCTGCAGCAGCCTGGTTTTTATTACAATACCCTTGTTATTAGAAGGACGCAATGCCTCACTAATATTTCGGCATCGGTATCAACCTACTGGGGGATCGTAGAGGGTAGGAAGAGGAGGAAGGAGGAGGAGGAGGAGGAGGAGCCAAGTCAACAAGTATCAGGAGAGGAACGGAGGTGGTTCAGAGGCCATCAGGCCCGCCCTTGGCAACGGTCTCCGCTGCCAGTATTGTTATTCGCTGGACGTCGGTTATAACTTTACCTCCGCCTAATGCTCCTCGAGACCTGGTCACCGGATATGACATCGGAGATTATCGGCATCTGTTGTCTGCCGAGGTGCCAGCGAAAGACGAGGGCGCACGCCGGGTAGTAGCCCGATGTAAATCCGGTCGCAGTTATGGATGCGGCGCTATATCAGAAGGGATTACAAACCTAGAAGGATGTTAAACTCCCTCTGTTAGGGGGGCTTTTAACTGGGCAGGGAGTCAGATTACCAGGGATTTGCCGATACGGCGATAGATAGCGGGTGCTGCTGCTGTTGGCTGAGAGGGAGGCGTTAGGTGGGATGTGGTAATTAGATGATACCGGCATAGTGGGAGTCGCCCTGAGGCAAAAGGAATTTAGTATCTGAAATGGCCGAGTGAGATGGGGTACCTCGCTGGCCACAAGAAAGGTACTCACTAGCTGGGTACAGTGTCGTGACTAGACTACTGCTCAGGGAGTTACGAGCTGTCTAACAGGGAAGGAGTTGTGGTGTTGACACCGTAGAGAGACTGACTCGGTCTTAGCGTATGCATCTAGTACCATGACATGAGAGAGGGGCTGAGCGTATAGACTCGTTGCCCCTAACATCACAAGACTTCCTAGTCTCTTTAAAGTCTTATTCATTCAGTCTCACCGGTTTGCTTCCCACAACTTCCTGCCAACTTCTCTATCTTTTCAACTTTTCCCTTACTTTTTTTTTATTCTCTCTCTCTCTCTCTCTCTTTCTCTCTCTCTCTCAATGCCTCCCTTTCTCCTCCCTGCGTCTTTCTCTTAGCGTCTGGCTGCCTCTCCCTCCTTCCCTCCCTCCCTCCCTCCCTTCCCTCCCTACCATCCCTCACTCCCTCTTCACCGCGGAGGAAAAACAGAGAGCCCAGCGGGGGTCGGACTGAGGAAAAATGGCATGTTTTCAGTAGGGTGCGACCAGCCGGCGACTGCTTAACTGCTGAGCTCCCCTCCTGCCAGCAGGCAGCGGCAGCAGCTCCTGCTAATGTGGTGATGATGGCACCGCTGGTGATGATACCTGACACCTGCCTGTGGAACATGCCGCACCATCCTGCCCGGCTGGTGACAGCGGGATTGCTTTGAGACTGTGACTTGGTGAAGCATGTTGATGTGTGTTGTTTCTAAGTGGTGATGGTGAGAATGATTGCTTATCGTAGTGAAGTCCATGGCACCTTCGTGAGGATAGACGGTAGTAATGTTGACATGGACTCTTCTTGTTTAGTGGTGAAGAGAGATGGTGATATTTAGTGGTCGTGGTGGGAAGGAGTGGTTGTGGTAGGGTGTGACTGTGGTGAAGAGTAGGTTGTGGTGGACGGGGACTGTGGTACAGAGATTACATTCTCGAGGTCGTGGAGAGGGTGGGGGAGGAGGGGTTATAGTGAAATGGGCTTCTTATTAGAAAAGTGTTTGTGATGTATAGCGAGTGTGTTGGTGTTGTGGTGGAGAATGAAAGTGGTGGAAAAACATCAAGACTAATAGTTATAAGAAGTGGTATGCTGAGGGAGAGAGTGGTTGTGAGGGTGGCAAATGGCACTGTGGTTCGATATCAATGATGGTGATATATGTTGTGGTGGTGTTGGTGAATGGTACAGTGGTGTTGGTGAATGGCGCTGGTGTTGGCGAATAGCAGTAATGCTTTTGCACTAGGTGGTGCAAGAGAATCCATTCATTTTGTTACGAAAGTGAACTGTAACGATGGAAAAGGTGAAGTACCAACCCTGCCAGTAACCACATCGAGACCTTGCCTGAGAGAGAGAGAGAGAGAGAGAGAGAGAGAGGGAGAGAGAGAGAGAGAGAGGGAGAGCCAGCCTGCGTGATACGGGGAGGTAGCGCGCGACAGATCCTTCCCTCCACCCGCTAACTTACAACGCCATAACTGCTGTTTTCACCAGATAATATTTTAGCGACGCGTTCCAGTTCCTGCGATAGGACGGGAATAAAATTAGCGACGGCGGACCACCTTCGCACGAGCTCTGCGACGCAAGCTGGAGGTCCGTAGGAGAGGAGAGGAGGGCAAGGAGGGCGGCTAATGAGACAGGCCGAGGTGGTCTGCGGTTGGGGCTGGCCAGGTGTAGTGAGCGGCCCGAGAATAGAGACTAATGAAGACAAGGACTGTAGGGCCCGCCTGTGGCTGCCTCCTGCACCATACACTGTACGCCGCCATACACCATACGACACCATACACCGCCAGGGGGATAGTGAAGGACGTGGGGTGTCGCCCAGGTGTCCGCGTGCGCTCGGGGGGGAATAGGACCAGTCATAAGGAGGCCCACCTGTGGCTACCTCCTCCGCGACACATCGCAGTCGACGACAAACGACAGCGCGGCGATGCATCAAGATGACTCGGGTGGGTAAAGGCTTCTTAATTAATGTCTTGATTGGTCTTGGGATAATCTTGAGTTAATTACCATGAATAAGCACATCTTGTAATTATGGGAGCTACCTGCCTCCGATGAATTGCCGACTATAAATCGTTTTTCAGAAACCTTCGTATAGAGTTACCGTCAGTCCACGAGGCTGAACGTAAACCGTTCCCCTTGATCGTGTCAACGTGTGCTTTTAGCTCACAATGTCAGTACGCAGAGTATGAGGAACGCCGGGGTATTCCTAGGGTTGGACACGCTTTGCGTATCGTCTGCTAATAATATCAGGCGCTAAATCTGTTCCTATTGGCAGACGATTTAGGCGGGAGTGAGTGAGTGTTGCGCGCCAATTACCAGCTGGGCGGGGTGGGGCGAGGCTAGCCCGGGTAACGAGCCTAGCTAGGCTTCCACCTTCCACAAACCTCACTCCCTTACATCCGCCTCCAGCCTTCTCTCCTCCACCTCACATCTTGCCTTACATGTTAAACATGGATTCTAATGAAGAATGAATATTTTTCTGGTATAAATCGCAATGAATAAGATTGAATTTCCCTAAAAGAGCAGGAGGAATTAATAGAGCACCTCGTGTGGGCAACAGTAATAGGGGGAAACGAGGGGAAATAAGGCGGCACCAATATGGACAAACGAATCAACGTCCCTAGAGGAGCTGCTGTTGACACCATAGCTGCCTTAGGGGAGGGGGTGGCAGCCGCAAGCTACTAGCACTAACCTCGACAACCATTTAACCTTTTTATCGCCTTCCATTATGCGCGGCTCCTTACTTGCTGGAGGCAGGCGCGAGCGGCGGACCCTGGCGGGTGTTCCTACGGAGAGGGAAGTCGGCAGTCAAAGGCTGTCCTCAAGAGCGTCGCCACATTCAAGGATAGGCCTCAGGGGCGTCGCCACCGTGAAGGACTGGCCTCAGATGCGTCTCTACAGCCAGGGGTTAGCCTCAAGGGCGTCGCCACAACGAGGGCTGGCCTCAGGGACATGGAGAACATGATGGCCATCACACAAGAGCCGTATGCACAATCAGAATAACCATTTCTTCGAGTTTATTTCCTCAGTGGGCAGAGTAGTATCGCTTCGCTAAAGGAATATCTCTGTCTTGGCCATCTGTGCTATTTCTTTCGAGAAATATCTTTCTGATTTGATGGACAGCAGACGTGGACTAGACTGCGTTTTCCATTTGGGATAATAACGGAGAATCAGCCCAAAATAACAGGAAAGAATCCTTTTCTTGAAGTGAATGCAGATGCATAAAAGCCCTAAAAAAATATATTAAGACACGAGACTCCCAATTGATTTTCACAAAGATTTTGAAATTAAAGGAAATACGGGCAGAATTATCTCCCAGTAGAATAGTCAACTTTTCAAATGTATCCATTACAAGCGGCATCGGAGATTATGATGTAAGAATCTACTTCAAGAATCAAGTAAAAAAAAAGACCTTTAATAAGAAGCATAAGAAATTAGGAGAGGAGGAGCCAGTTTGTCAAGAAAAAGGAAACAAAAAATTATATCTCTAAAGATATGGAACTTTAAAAACAAATTATGAGTTTTGAGAAAGGCAAAATGAATATATGTCACTTTGTTCGCTTTGCTGACAAACAAAATTATAGACAGATTTCTTTTAATGTCAGCTGTAATCCAGGTATCCATTTCATCGAACAATTCCCAGTCCTTCGGGGAGAATGAACAGCTGGGTTAGACTGTGGACCGACTGCCTCAACTAGGATTCGAACCCATGCCCCCGATACAGGACCGCCCGTAAATGCGTCATGGTCAGCAACGCTGTTACATCATTTAGGTTCATATGATGTGAAAATCAAAATCTTGAAAACCAGTATAAAAGTAAGAAAGAAATTGCTTTCATAGGCGGTGTTTTAAGGTAAAAGACGTCACTGGAACACTGCAGTTAAGAAATCTGTGTCCTAATAAGAGTGGCAACAGTGGGAGTCTACATTTACCGTGTCAAAGTTTTACAAATTTCAGTTGAAACAGATTTCAAGACATTTGCAAAGTGATGTTCATTTTTCCATTTTCCTCAGCTGGGAAGGGAGCTACCATCCAATTGCCCTTAGTCATGGAAGGAACTATCATTTCCCTCAGTCATGAGATGAACTACCATCTTCCCCAGTCACGAAACGAATTACCATCTACTATGCTCCTCAGTCAGGACACGAGCTGCTGCCATTCTCAGCTACGAGGTGCGTTACAGCTGTCCTCAGGCAAGTGTGCATCTGGTGTGTGTGTGTGTGTAAATGTGTGTATGTGTGTGAAGTACCAGATAATCTTTAGTTTCTAAACCCACTTACAGCCTTTCACAATCTCAAATTTAATTACGGAGAAAATTACGTCTGAGTTAGTTATATTGACAGTTAACTAAAAATATGGACTCGAAGGCAACCAATAACCTCATTAACTAATTGAAGAGTCAAGCCTTTGTGGGACAACTAATTAGGGTTTGAGTAATTAAGGGTTATATAGAGTGAATGGCCACCATATATTTTCTTTAAAGCTGTAAAGATCTTCAAGCGAGATACTCGGAAAGGAAGAATGGGTCAGAGAGAGAGAGAGAGCAGTGTGGCACAACATCACGCACCCCACGAGTCCACTGTGGTACAAATCACGCACCCCACGAGTCCACTGTGGTACAAATCACGCACCACGCGAGTCCACTGTGGTACAACATTACCCACCAAGTAAATGGACTGTGGTACAAAACGAGAGTGAATCTTACCGCCCATAATGAGCGTTGAGGGATAAGTCAGTCCCGTTCCGCTCACTCAAACGGAATGTTCACTTCCCTCCGCCGCTGTGGATTCCGTTATGCAATGATGTGAAGCTGTCAAAATCTCGTGGTTGACTCCTTGCCAATAAACACAGTGGTACTCGTTTTCTACGTCCTCCCCCTCCTCTCCCACAACGCCCACGCTCCCTCTCCTCCCTCCCACGCGCTCTTACTCCTCCCGTCCTCTCTCCCTCCCTCCCTCCCTCCCTCCCTCACTCATCCAACGAGGCGGCAAAATACAACCATCTCGACCTGTCGTACTACGGACCACTCCCGTTGCCTCTGGAGCACTCCTGAGAACCTCAAGGGCCCTTGACTCGCCGGAGAACCATAGCCAGAGGGACTGACTGCCAAGTGTCACAACACGGAATGGAGCTGGACAATGGTGAGGATTAATATGATCAATGGTCCCGTAATGGGTAATGGGATGACGAAGATGAATTGAGACGACAACTGCCGCCTAGTTTTCACAGGAAGTCTGAGAGAATGATTAATTAATCACGGTGCCTCCGCGGAGACGCCAGAAACCTCGCCATATATTCTCTCTCCCTTAACGCGGTCACTAATTTTCTTCCCGGCTGACAACATAAGAAGGCTTATCTATCATCTCTACTCTCTTCGGCTACCAGGAAGATAATTCGCCAATCTTTGCCAATCAAGTAATTACTTTCAGTCACAACCACTCCCACTGGGGCATCTGCAATTAGATCCTTCACCAACACAGTAAATCAATCTGTTGCTACCGTTCTGCTGTTGGCAGTGCAGCTGTTGCTACTCCTTCTGTTTTTCAGCTGTCTCTGCGCTAGGTGCCACACCTGATACGTCGGTTTACAGTTAAGTCTATTGCAAATCTCTTTAATTTCTGCTGGATCTGCTTGCAGCAGGCAAGGCTTCATTTATTATTTTTTCTGCTATAACTCGACCACTTTGCTGTTATTATTGCTGTTCCTGGTTCGATTTTCATTTCCCCTGTGCTGTTCGCTACTGCTGCTGTTGATGATGATGTTACTAGTTTCTCATGTTACTGCTCCAGTTGTTCCTGTTACTCTGAATACTTTACCGTCGTGTTGTTCTTGTCCCCACTGTGATGCTGTTCAGCTGCTGTTGCCAATGGCATAACTTACTCCTTTTACTGTTGTTATATCTTCTCTTGCCGTGACGAAGCTGCTCTTCATTTCTTCCAGCCGTTGTTATTGTTACTGTGTCACTATACATTCGTTCCTGCTACTGCTGTTACTGGACCGCTGCTGTTTAACTTGGGTGCACATCGTTGTTCCTGGTGCTGTTGAGATGCTGTCCCATGCAGCATTAACTGCACTGTTTTTTACTGGACTCCAGTGCTGGTTTCCCTGCCTCTGCTGTTCTCTTCTTTAACTTGTTACTTGGTTGCAATACTGTTGTTTCTGTTACTGTTCTGCTGTTCCTGCTGGTACTGCTACTGTCGTTAGTGGGCTGCTGCTGCTGCTGTTGCTGTTGCTAATACTGCTGTTGTTACTAGACAGCTACGTTACTGTTCCCGCCATAGTTGCTGCTGTTACCGTAGTGCTACTTTTACAGGACAGCTACTGCTGTTTGTTTCCTGTTGCTGCTTCTGTTGCTGCAGCTGAATACGGTGATGCTTTTGTTATCATTGTCGTTGTTCTTGCTGCTGCTGCTGCTGCTGCTGCTCACGCCCCCAGCGAACACTGCGCGCCCCAGGCTCTCTGCCCCTGTCTGGCCACCGACTCATTCTGACTCAGCGAAGCAGAAGATCCCACAACCTCCCCGCCTCCGCACCCCCTGGCCCACGACTCCACCCAACGCACCTAATTCGCCTTTTTATCTTTGCCTTTCGACGTGTCTATAATTCCAGGGTTACCCAACAGCTTTAGGTCGGTTCCGACTCGGTTCATGTCGGTGATTGAGGAGATCGGCGGTCGAACGAATCAACGAAACCCGAGATCGGTGAGAGAAATCGGACACGCACTCGTGAGGGGAGTCATCCACTCGGGGTCTGAGGAGAGAATGGGAATATTATGTCAGTTTTCTAAGGGATACAAAAGAGTGGAAAATTCTCCAAATGATCTGAAGTGGAATTTACTCTCTTTCCTCTTGAAGTGGAGCGCTTCTATCCCTCCGTCCCTACAACCACGGGCCTCTATCCCTCCCACCCATCCCTCCTTCTGTCTATCTATCCATCCATCCCACCCTCCTCCCTCACCATATCACCAACAGCTGATCGTAGGACGCGTCGCGCGTTCTTCATTATCACGTGACTACCCAACACTGCGGGGATGGTCACTGTAGGTTAGGAAGGAAGCGACTCAGTGTGTGTGTGTGTGTGTATGTGTGTGTGTGTGTGTGTGTGTGTGTGTGTGTATGTGTGTTTAGTGCTGGTAGTGCAAACAAAGGACCATTGTCATTATCATTATTATCATGGTTATCACTATTGCTATCATCACTGTTAATATCATTATCATTACTATTATCATTATCATTATCATTCTTGTCATCATAATTATCATTATTCTTATTCTCATTATTATTATTATTATCATTATTATTATCATTATTATTATTATTATTATCATTATTATTATTATTATTACTATTATTATTATCATAATTATTAATATGATTATCATTATCATTATTATTATCATTATTATTTTCATTATTATCATGACTATTATCACTGTCATTATTACTATACCCATACACACGAGCCCCTCATCCACACCCACAACACTGACATGAACAAAGTCATGTGCACAAGGAAGTACATTTGACAGTCTCTGTAGATTCTGATTTACGGGCCGATTATATGACATTACGTACCCTAGTTTCTTCCACGTGTAAGATCGAGATCTTGGTTTCTCTTTCCCTTCTGCTACCTACAGCTGCATTTCTGCTACCTCTACTCCAGAGGGACACAGAAATTCTCTTACCTATCTGAGCGAGTGCTGGGTTGTGTTACTGTATTACCTGCAGCATGGTTTTAAACAAGTCACTGGGTGACAGTGCCTGGACATGCAACTGTGGACCTTGAAAACTAGATTTTTATTTTTCAGTGAATGAAAGAGACTGGCTGAGGAAACGTAGATGCCGACAACATACAGAAGTTGAAAAAGTTGTGTGGTAGTTAAAAATGTTCAAGAGATGGGCCCCCATGAATGTAAAACTCCCTCCCCGTACAGAACAGACAGATAATCACACTCAAATACCTCGGCATCAGTTCCAATGCTTCCATATTTTGCCTCTCTAATCCGCCAAAGACCAGCCTCTCTAAGGAGGGGCCGAACTCTAACGTCTACATCACCACCGACCTTGGAAAACACGTCTCAAGTTTCTGCCAGAGGAGAGAGATCCTTCCGCCTGCTCGCCTTTGCCTCCCCTCCTCCACTGCGGTAGTGACTTCCCTTCCACCTCCCCCAGCAGACAAGGCGATGGACGAAGTGGCTCGTCCCTCTCATGGTTGCCGGCCAAACAGCCACATATCACTCAAAATGAATCGAGACCTAGGACTCGGTGCAGGACAGAAACCTGAAGACAAATCTGATGTGAGGTGTCTCTCCCTAGCGAGGCTGGTCGGTGCATGTGTGTGTGCGTGTGTGTGTGTGTGTGTGTGAGGGTAGGTTGGGGGGGGGAATCTTCGTCCATGTTTTGAGGCCATGTTCTGTAGTCGTCAAAAAGACCAGGTCGCCATGAGTTCCGAGCAACACCAGGGTCCTGGGGAGGGAGGGGCTTCATAACCAGCGATCAGGTCGTTAGGGACTCTACAAACAGCACTTAGGTCGTTAAAGAAAATGTAATTGTCGTTCGAGTGGTTAAGTGCGATTTGAATACCAGGCTGATTGCCAAGGGCTCCGAAGTCAGCAGACGGTCGCCAGTGGGCTTTGAGATCAGTAGACAGTTGGCCATGGGCTCTGTGGTTACCAATCGGGTGTCAAACAGGCTCTTGATCGATCTCTAGATAGTCTAGGATCGTGTGATCAACTTCTGATTTGATCATCATGGGATTTTTAATCAACATTCACCTGGTCAAAGACTTCTTTCTGCGATCGAAAGCCAAAGAGGTGATCTGAACAATTCCTTCGGTACTCAGGGGGCGTTAAGGATCCATACATATGCTGAGGGATATCAACATTTAATCGTCAGATGTGACTAATACCCACTCAGCGACAGTGTGATCAATACCTAGTGAGGGGCTTCGATCAACATTGAGGTCGTCCGTGTCTCCTCTGAACACCCAGTCAAGAATGAGACCCTGTGGCTAGATCTCTTCCTCACCTCCCACACGACGCAACCCTGACCTTACATAGTTCCGCGAGATGTACAGTTACCCACAGTCTTGGGCGTAAATGATTTAGACCGTAAATATCACTGCATTCCAAACAGCCTATAACGTTTAGGGGTCTAGATTTTTCCTGTAGTGTTGCATATGGACGAAAGGAAGCAAAGTCTCATTGAGGAACTTTTCACTCAGATGAGGCCATCATCATTTCCCTGCTCCTGCGTGGAGTGCAGCCTCGGGATCCCATAAAACGGGTCCGGAGCAGTAAGAAAAAAGGATATATATATATATATATATATATATATATATATATATATAGAAAGATGAAGCAAGCGCATGAAGCAGACGCACCTTTTGCGAGAATCAAAATACATTTATCCTCGCACGATACCCATCCACCCAAACCATTTAGCTACACTAAGCACACCCTCTAACCCCGCCATCTAAAAACTGTCGGAGGTTTAATTCCTCTCTGGCCATCGTAAATGATTATTTAACAACCCTCGCTGGCCCGTGTGGGGGGAGGTGGGGGGGAACTGGGGAGGGGGTAGGGATTACGAAGGTTGGCCCGTATATCTTACTTACCTGCACTCATATTCCTGGGGACACTGGGAGTGTTGACACTCCACCTCCTGGCCCCCTGCCAACGCCGAGACAATGATACAAACTCGAGCGATTGTGACTACGGCCCATCCCCAGCCCTGAAGCCCCCGGATTATACCCCCATAAATTATGGGGAAATATTAGCTAGCGAGCGGGAGCGTATGGGGTGACTGGGGTTGCCAGAGGGGGAGAGAGGGAGGGTAGGGGTAGGGGGTGTGGAGGGGAGGGAGGAGGGGGAGGGAGTTAGGAAGGGGCCGGCCCCTCCACCAGCTGTGTCCCACCCAGCCAGTTCCCTCGGTATTGTGTCAGACATCCAGGTTTCCACTGGGAATATTTATGCCTCTAAATATTTCATAATACATTCATATGCAAATATTAAAAAGAAAATGGGGAGAGGGAGGAGGGCAGGGGATAGAGAAACTGGGGGGTCATCCACAAACGGAGGCGTCGGAGTAGTTAAGTAGTTACTTACCTGCTGGAGGAGATTGCCTTACACAAACAGTGGGATGGAGGCCAATGGGTGCTGAACCCAGGGGTAAAATGGCCGGATGGGGTGTGGAGAGGAGGGAGCAGGAGGGATGGGGGTCGTATGGGAGGGATGGGAGGGAGGTGAAGTTGTATAGGATGGGTAGGAGCAGTAGGGTAGGAGGAAATTCGTGTGGAAAGGGATGGGATAGGGGACAGTTTGAAGGGAATCATACCGATGGGGGTAAAGGAAGGGGTCGTATGGAGGGGTTAAGGAGGAATTGGAGTGGTAGAGGAAGGGAGGAAGGGAAGAGAGTACAGGTCACATTAATGGGATAGATATGAGGATAGTTATGGATAGCTGGAACCATGAAATCGCATGGAAGAGGAGAAAGATGGAGGTCTCCTAGGAAGGGAGGTGAGTACACACGATATATGGAGGAGGAGGAGGACTAGTGAGTAACATGGGAGAGAAATGAGTAATGAATCGTGAGGGTAGAGTCACTAGCTTGATCGTATGGGGCCACAGCAGGATATCGTATGGGAAGGCATATATGAGAGGGAGGGGACGTGTATGGGAAGGTAGGCAAGGGGTTGTGTGAGAGGGAGAGGAACAGGGGGATGGTAGAGGGAGGTGATGAGGTGTTTTGGGTGCTGTATGGGAAAGAAAGAAGGAACGGATCTTGCGGTAAATGAAGAGCAGTGGGTTGTATGGAAGGGAAGGATTAAAATGTTGTATGGAAGGGAGCGGAAGAGGATGTCCAATGGGAAAGGAAGTTAGGAGAATGGAAGGGGGATTGCAGGTAGATAGTTGAAGCTCAGTGGATGGAATGAGTAGAGTTGCTGGCTGGAAGGAGGAGATTAGTTGATATACCCACGGGTAGAGAAATTACCTTGAGAGGAGGAGGAGGGAGGCACCAGTTTGAGGAACACGCAGGAGGTGCTGACGGGGTGGCAGCTGGTGCAGGAGAAGCTGGAGCAGCTCTGGTATAAGTCCTGGGTCCAGCAGACGAGAGGAAGAAATAAGGTAATGAGGGACGGAACTGAAGGAAGAGATGGAATGGCGGTGATTAAAACACGAAAAGGAAAAGGAAGGATGAAGCAGTGATGGTAGGAAAGGGAAGAGGTGCAGGAAGGAGGGAAGAGCAGGAGGGGAGTATCTGAGCCTGAGGCACAGAGGGAGGTTAAAAAGGCGAAGAGGGAGTTTAGGGTTGGGGAGGCAGGAGGGAGGCAAAGGAGGAGGAAGGGGGAGAGCAGAAATCAGCTGCCATAATAATGGGGCGTCAAGCCGTTCTCAGAACAAACAATCGCGCCAGAATCAGGAGAAATCCGCCCCGCCGCCGCCAGCATCTGTCCGTGGGAAAGCCGGAAGTCGAGGCACCAAAATACCCCATTATGGTGCAGTGTTCAACCGCTTGTCTGCCGGGATTTTTGCCCTATTTACCCTCACCAACTGAACGATACTGAGGAAAATGGGAAAAGGCGAGAGGGAAATATGTAACTAGTCAGCCACTGTAAGGTTTTAGGTTGTTGACGAGGTAGGACAGCGCTGATCTTTCCTCTATATGACATCTTGCAGCGCTTTTGCTCGGCGTCGACAGATCCATCAGGTTACTCACCTCTGGTACACTCAACGCGGGAGTTACTCACAGGACAGTTACTCAGCGAAAAACGCCGCATCTGTCCCGTACACTCTTCACATCCCCCTGCTCATTCAGGCTCTGATCACTCAGAGCGTCTTTCATTTCATGTTTCCATTTCTAATTCGCTGTCTGGGTCTGTTCTATCGCTTCCTCGTGGCCAAACCTGAAGAGTATGTTCTGACTCTGGCCTAATGAAAAATGTGAACTGTTTACTGAGTATTTTCTTGTGCGTTTCTAGTATTTACTAACAGGCAGATTGTCTCTAATTCCCCTAAGGTGGGGCTCAGGCCACAGGTAGGTACAATATTGACTGTGTGTGTGCGTGTGTGTTTGTAATTACCTATTTGGTATTACCTATTTGTTCTGCACTGGGAGTTTCACATTTGTGGGGACTCATCTCTTGAACAGGTGTGTGTGTGTGTGTGTGTGTGTGTGTGTTACCATGTGACCGCTCCCGTGGTGCCATGAGCAACGGTAGCGGCTCTCACACAACGGCCCAAGAGAGAACATGACCTCCGACATGCAACAAGCAATCACACTCCTTCATCTCACTCCACGCACACCCACCTCACTCCAACACCACCACCATCCCCTCTAACTGTCACCATTACTGCCCAATGACCCTGCTACCATCATTCCCAACTACCCAACAACCATCCCTTAACTACTCTATACACAAAACTACAGTAAAAACTACTACCACTCACTTAACTACCACATTCACCAAACTGAACTCGCCTACCACCATTACCACAACGACATCAAACAATGCAACACCATATTAATCACCACCACCAACACCACCACCACACAAACGCCCCAACACTACACTTTTACCCTTACTGCCACCACACAAACGCCGCTTCCATACACACGTCCCAACACCACACTCATGGCCACCACCACCACCACCACCTCCACCTAACGCTTGCCTCTATAGCACCCAATACTTCACCTGCTCCTCGCCACCTTACGTAGATTTAAGGCACACAATTAGCCCAGGAGCCGTATAGTGTGTGAGGCAGGGAGGGAGGGAAGCGGCAGGCAGGCACCCGGCCCTCCCACACACACACTCACTGCCACACTCACCTCAACCAGGGATAATATCCTGCACAAACTGTGGCATTATGGGTGATAACGAGACATTATTCCGTCCCGCTGTTGCTCCCCCGCGCTGACAGAAATACAAGGCAGAATGTTGCGAGTGTGCTGACCCTGTCCCTCTCCTCGCTGCCCTCCCCGAGGACACCGCGCCTGACGCCCGACAGTAAATAAAGTTGACAAGGGTCGCCTGGTGACGTTGCCCGCCTGCTCGCACGCAAACCGCACCCTCGCCGCCTCCTTCAGGTAATCCTATCTTTGTGAGGCCGCCGGAGATAATAACATTGTCGGGGAAGGATACAGGAGCCGGGGTGGAGGAGGAGGAGGCGGAGGAGGATGAAGGGCTGCTACCTGCCACCCCGACGCGGGGCGGAAGGTTGCCTCTCTTACGAGTTAATTTGCGTTCCTCTTTGTTACGTTCTGCAGTGGTACGTAGTGTTGACCGCTACGTCACTCCCCGGGTTAATTGGTCCTCTTGGCTTGTCTCTCTTCCGACCACACACACGACCCTCCCACCTCTCCTCTTGCTTCCTCATCCCTTCCTCTTCTCTCTCTCTCTCTCTCTCTCTCTCTCTCTCTCTCTCTCTCTCTCTCTCTCTCTCTGCTGCCCCGAATAACTAAAACCCTCCTCTTCCATCCTTTCTGCTGCTGCTCTCTGCTGCTGTGATACCTCTACAGCCGCTGCCACGACACAGCTGCTGATGCTAGTGCTGAGCGGACAGGTCTGCGTCAGGCGGAGGGGCGTAATGACAGTAGCAGGGCTCACGTCTGCCGCCCTGACCAGCATCTTAACTCCTACGGATAAAACCCGCCGCCACTCCAACTTTAATGTCACGCACCGCCCCCCTCCGCCCACCCTACCTTCCTGACCGCCGCCCACTTCCCGGCCGACCCACCACCGCCGCCACCACCATGCCCACCAAACAACCCACCTCTACCCACTCCAGACGCAGAAATTGCTTCCAGGAATGTAAACATGCCCAAAACACCGACACAGAAGGACGTGGAAAACTAATTCCCCCTAATGAATGTTCAGACGTCGTGATAAATATGTTGGCAGAGCAGCTGATGGAATTACGCCCACCACTAACTCCCGCCTCAGCATCCTCCCCCTCCCTTGGTGTGAGGCAGCTAGAACCCAGGGGGACAGGACGACCCCCTCTCATAAGAGCTCCCACGACTCAGGGGGACAGGACGACCCCATTACACACTCCCCCCTCCCTCCCACGGTGTGGTAACCAGGTCCCAAAAAAGGAATGGGTTACACCTCCCACTACATTCCCATGGTAAGAACGGTGAGTAGGACGGCCCCTCTGGCTCTATCCCTCATTTCCTGGTAGCGACCAGGACCACAAGGGATAGAAACGCCTCTCGGGCATGTCTACTACCTTCGCCCCAGTTCTAGGAAGGTCGTCACCGACGTTGGTGTTAATGGCTGACACAGTACAATGCATAACCATTGGGCTGACCTTTAATCATCAGGGCTTAGTTAGCTGCCAGGACATCATGCCCAAGAATCGAACCGCTGTGGTATCCAGGAGACAGACGCCCTCCAGCAGCAGCAGTGGTAGGAGTAGCTATAGGAGGGAACCCAACGGGAGAGGCGTCAAACGTCCTTATTGGGTGTGAAGTCCAGGAAAGAGAGAGAGAGAGAGAGAGGGAGAGAGAGAGAGAGGGAGAGAGAGAGAGGAGGGGGAGAGGGAGAGAGGGAGGGAGAGAGGGAGAGAGAGAGGGGGGGAGAGGAAG
>JAYMFT010000004.1:226931-241478 GCA_038088735.1 Panulirus argus | reverse complement strand
TATATATATATATATATATATATATATATATATCTTTAGAAAATGATTTTCATTTGGGCAATCCGTTGCCCGTATCGTCTCAGCTAATATATATAAAAAAATCGACCCACAAATGCCAACTTAGCGAACTGCATCTGACACCAGTACATGGCACAATAACAAACTATCATAGCAAGTATCACTTAACGTCAACATAGCAGACGGTGATCAATATCAGCACAGCGGAAAGTAATCACTATGAACATATCGGACGGTAATCAATATCAACACAGCAGAGAGTAACCGATATCAACATAGCGGAGATTTACCAATAAAAACTTAGAAAAGAGTAATATCAACATAGCAGAGAGTACTTGATATTAATTTAACGGAGAGGAGTTAAATTAGCATATCATAGTTATCAGTATCAACATAGAAGAGTTAGAAATAACACAAGGGAAAGTAATATCAACAGAGCGGAAAGCAATCAAATACAACATAGCAGCCAGTACTCCATACCAGTATAGTAACAGTAACTGATCATATGACGTAACGGTTAATTTCAACATAGACATCAGTAATCAGTATCAGCATAGCACAGAAGACTAAATGATATCAACATAGCAAGAACATCAGCTCTCAAAACAACAAAGAGTAAGGGAATGGTGTCAACATAGCTCTCAGTAAATGATGTCAGTATAGCAGGCTACAAGCAGAGGCCTACATTAACATAACACAGCTAAGAATAACAAACAAGAAAAGGAGTAGTCATGCTAACACGACAGACCACGTCTGACTAATGATTAACATAGCTGCTTCCACTTAACACGGGAAGCCAACACAAGTCACAATTCCTCACCCTAACAAAGCGGAAAGTAATGATGTCGAACACAACACAGCAAAAATATATACCAGCATGTACCATCAATATTTAACATAGCGAACCATGCGTTACTGGCACAACGGAGGATAACTCATCATCCTAAGTAACGGACCCGCTACAGGGCGGCTGTGAGGTCGAGAGGCGTAATTCTACCTCTAGGTCGAGAAGCGTCGGTCGGGCCAATTATCCCTCACCCTTCCGGTGAAGGATGAGGTCGACTTAATACTTAAAACTACAGCGATGTTTTGAAAATAATAATAAAAATAATAATAATAATAATGATAATAATGATAAGTATAATAGTAATAATAATAATTATGATAATAATAATAAGAAGAAGAGTTATGATATTAATGATAATAGTAGTTGTAACAATATTAATAATAAAAAGGATAATTGATAACAATAAGAATAACAATGATTATAATAATGATCTTAATAAGTCCAGAAATTATGATTATGGAAATACCAGCCACAGATACCGTCATCAAAAATGATGATCGTCGCTGAAATCAAAATATGCTTCTTTTCCACATCAGAAAAAACAACGCTGCCACCTCGTGACTAATGGTGATGATAAACTATAATGATAATAATTTAAAATCCAGATTCAACTGTTTAGATAAATCACTTGAAAATGATACGCAGAGAACAGCATTAACTTAATATTACTCGAGAAAATAAATCTGAACACCTATATAATCTCTCACAAAACAGCAAAGTATTTACTAAGGTGATTTTTTTTAAGGAAAGCCTGAGCTTCGCGTATTGACAATACCTGCAATAAAATCGCACTGACGATCATCCTCAGGAAAAAAAACAAAATAGCCCAAGCGATAAAAAAGAAAAACAATTGAAAATATTTCTAGAAGTTGAATTGTCACATTTCTTTTCTCGCCAGGTGTCTTGACGCTGTTATGGCACCTCGACGGACAACAAAGTCAAATTCTAAGGTCGAGGGTTTTTTATGGGGTAATTTTGACTCAACAGAGATTGGACATTCTGAATTAAGAGACACTCTCGCCAAAGTAGTCGGTCGGACAGTAGGTAATACATTACAGGAAATATAAAGCACATTGTGATATTAGCGTGAACGGAGGACTTGTATGGGTAAGTGAGCACAGGAAATCTCGGGGAAGCGGCGCTGGAAACGTGAGCGGACGACCTCGGTACGGATCCTAGCTGGCGGCTGGCTAGCTAGCGAGCGGAGGCGACTCACACACACACACACTCACACTCTCTCCCGGCAGCGGACGTTTCCTCCCTCACCCGCCGCTGTGTCCGGTGTTTGTTTCTTGTATCACCACGATAAAACCCTGGCTTCTCCAAGCATGATATTACTGCTAGGAAATATAACACAAGTAGGTCAGCTACCTTGACCGCAGAGCAGCGTCGCGGGAGGGCGTGCGGTCGGGAACAGCGCAGATGTTAACTGAACCGCGAGCGGTGGTGACCGGCGGTCGACCGCTCCTCAGGCCCTACCTAAACTTTGCCCGTCGGCTAACGTTTTAAACATCAAGAAGATAAATGACCGCCCTTCCGCTCTCCTCCCTCCCTCCGCCTCCTCCTCACCAACGCTTTTAACACTGAACTAATACTATCTAGACTCCGTGTTGTCCACACAAGTAGACAGGAGCGCGGACCCTAGCGCGCCAAGAGACGCTAGAACCCTCTGAAAACACACATGATAAGATCTGAACACTTACCCGTATGAGTTCTTTTGTGAATCTTGAGGTTCTCTGAGCGCGCGAAGACCTTGCCACACCCCGGGAAGGGACAGGGGAAAGGCTTCTCTCCCGTGTGGACTCGTATGTGATTCACCAACTTGTACTTGGCCTTGAAGCTACGTCCGTTGCGGGGACAACTCTGCCAGTAGCAGGCGTGGTTGGTGCACTCCGGACCGCCTACATGTTCCACCGTGATGTGCGTCACGATCTCATGCATGCTGGTGAAGGTCTTGTTGCACGGCTTCTTGGGGTTGGGTTGGTCGGGCTCCACCCACAGGCAAGATAACTCCTGCTTGATGGGTTGTCTCATGTACCTGAAGAAGGCCCCGGGGGCGTGCGCTGCGGCCATGGGGTTCATGTTCATGTGGTTCATGTGGCCGTGGTGGAACTGTGACCCCATCTGCTGGTGCGACCAGTCCATGCCGGCCAGTCTGTTCATGTTGTTCATGTGGCCGTGGTGGGCGTCATGCAGCCCGGGGAACATCATGGACGAGGGATCGTGACCCGCTAGCGTGGCCCCGAACATGGTGTGGTGCTGGTTGTTGGCCAGGTCGTGGGTGCCAAGCGTACCCAGCGAGGCCATGTGGTCCCGCCGGAGGAAGAGGTCCCGCGGGTAGGTCCCCATGTGTCCATGGTGCATGGTGTGGTGCGACATGCCGTAGCCATTGTTGTACTGGTTCCCTTGCGTGTGCGTCAGTCCGTCCGCGCTCATATGGTGGGTGGGCGGACTCAATTTATGGCCCATGAGTGACCCCATGTGGCCACTATCCATAAAAGGGTTCAACATCGTGCTGACGAAAGCACTTCTGCGTTCAAGTAAAAAATCACTTCACTTCACTTCTGGCACTGAACTGTTTCACCGTGGCACTCCGTATGACACGCGAGCAAGCGTGCGACTGACTCCGCCGGAGCGGGGCGACGCGCTACATTCACCACAGCACCTGGGCTTCGTGTGAACCCTCTACGATTCATCATTAAGGCTATAGCGGCAAGGCTCGCTGGGCTCCACGGGGGGTCTTGCCAGGCCACTGGTGCGCGCAGCAGGGCTCACAACACCGCCATCCTATTGGCGCTCACGGGAGGTCGCGGCCACGCCTTCGGCACCACCCCTCACCATTCGTGTCTCCCAGTGGACGGTCATAGTTAGGTAGCTCCTCCCTCCGGGATTCTACCCAACCGCCACCCGGAATGTCCGCTGGAGGGTGGGAGCGGGGAATCCACGAGAGGCGGAGCTAATCTTGAACTCCTGGAGAGCAGCTCAGTAGGCTCCCGGGCTCGCTCGGAGAGAGCATAGGCCCGATCAGGCGTGATATTACTAAATTTCAACAGTTAGCTACATTGTAAACCACATTAGAACATCACTGTTCCACCCCCTCAATAAAATTTCACGGGTGACAACATACTCTGGGGACAGGACCCGAGCAGCAAGTGGGGTGGTTACAGAGGCGGGTGTGCGTGTCAGCGGGACCCAGGGGGCGGGTGACCCCTGCCATGTGACACGGGAGGGGCAGGGCGACAACATGGCAGCGCCGCGGGGCACATCACACACGATACATTGTCAGCGCCACCACCCACGTCAGCGACTCGAATTACACAGTGAGCGCCTCCTCCCTGGTCCCTCTTGATACCATGCAATGCTTGTTACTTCAGACCCCCTCCAAAGACCTACCCAGGAGAGGAGCTACTCCACCAGGGTAGCAACAGGCGCCACGTCAGTAATGTAATGTGGCACAAGCGTTGTTGGACTAGCGCCCCGTGGTGCCCCCCGACCGCTCTCGTGGGGCACTACCCAGGGCGCTCACCAGAGGCTTCTCCCAGGCGAGCCACGACGGAGCTACCAGGCCAGAGTTCACGAAAGACAGTGCAGCACGATCCTGCCACCATGACAGACGAGGATTTGCTTACTGGCCGACGGCCCCTGACTCAGTCAAGGATCTGTGACACTGTCAAGGTGCAACAGTTGAGTCACTGGACCAATGTGGCGATGATACGAGTCTGCCACCGGGCAAGATGGATAGGGAGAGGGAAGGGGACGCACATCATTATCATGAGTCCGGGAGACTTCAACATAGCAACCAGTCAGGGGGACCACGGCTGGCACTAGTCCAGGGGACCACAGCACAGTCATTACACTAGGGGGACCAGAACATAGCCACTAGTCAAGGGGACCACAACATAGCCACTAGCCAAGGGGTCTACTATATAGCCACTAATCTAGGAAAACAGCTACACAGCCAGAAAACACAGGACGACATGAAAACCAGCAGGCCAGAGGGACTGTCCTAAAGGGGCTACGGCACAGGCACCAGATCAGGGACAGCACGAGTGTAGAACTCCCTCACAGTACAGTACAAACAGGTAATTACATGTAGATCCCACCTGGAGGGTCGAGGACACAGGTAGTAGACCGGACAGACAAACTAAATCCGTAGTTTTCAAGTCACCCTTGCTTTCAACTGTGTCTCACACCCTACTGTCTTACTAGGCCCCAGCCCCCTCTAGGTCGTCTAGTCTACCAAAGCTTTTCGGTGTCGCTTTGGACGATACATTAAGCTGTAAGGATCACGTCAGTACGATCAGATCTTCCAATCATCCTCTCTGTATTCTTTTTAGACTCAAGCTACTTGCTGTTGTTGAACTCGAGCACATCTATACAATTGTCAGCCTTCATAAACTCACCTATTCCTCCACCACCTGGTCTTCCTCCTTCGCCACCATGAAACAGAGTCCGCTGGAGAGGTTTGCAAAAAAGGGCATGCAAGATCATCCTTGGTCCATCTTATATACCCCTATCGAGAAGTACTTAAACCACCCATCCTCACCGACTCTCTCCAACACTCACATGGACCTCCTGCGACAGGATAGTACACCAAGCTCACCCATCCTCACCTTACAGAATTTCGACACTAGAACAGTACAGAGTCAGTAGTAGTTTGTGTGGACCTCTCCGAGAACAGTACTTATCCCCAGCATCGTTAAAGATTAGTAGACTACGCAAATAACCTCCATGTTGGTGTTTAAGTAAATACGCTGATACCTCCCTACCTTAATGAAAACAAATTAGCTGTATTATGCCTATGGGCACAGACAAAACAGTTCCTAAACATACCCTAAACATAGCCATCCATGTATGCCCGCAAACCTATCTAATCCACACATACAGCTTCCGAGTGAACTAATGATATAATCTGATTTGTTCCATTTTTTAAATGCCCTGCTTCCAACCAAAGCATCTCTCTCTGTCTCTCTCTCCTTTTTACATCTAAATTTGTGTTGTTGAAAATTAATGTTTCGAATTCCTCTCGAATATCTAATCGGAGTACATCATCACTGTCAGTTTTATTCATTTCCTTCATCATTCAAAACAGTTCTATCAAGTATTCCCAGTATTTAAAGATTTAAATGGCAAAACACCCAAAACTTTTTTGGTCTCTGAAGCACTTACATAAATAAAGATGTTTACATGAAACCTTACCTGGCATACGATTTGAAGACGGTATTCCAAATCTGGCCTCAGAACTTGCGACACAGATTGTTTTCGATATTTTCCAAACAATATTTCCGTTAATTCTTATTTCACTTCTAATAAAGAAGCCATACCGACGGCTACACTAATGTTCCAAAAAAAAAATCCCTTCGCCTTACATCTAAATCTGTCTAACTTGAAATCGGTTTCTATTCCTATCCTCTGTATATATATTTACTGACACAGCACAATACTGCAAATAACTGCAGCTGACCTCCGTCACTATCAATCACGTTTCTCAAACGCCGCGAAATGTTGGTGTACAGAATTACAGTAATTATCAACCGGCCGTCAAATACAGTAATTATACTTAACTATTCACAGACGTGTGTGTCGGTATCAGGTAAATGCACTCACTTTACAATAAGTTCATTTACACAGATCAAACACAAGTTTTACACGACGCCTTGAGAACACAATGTGAAATTTCCATAGAATCCTGTCTACATTACCAACAACGCAGTGCAACATACGACACTTCAGTGTCATGTTACACAGCAGACATGGGTAATTACGATACTCCTCTGTTCTGAGAGTAACGAAAACCGGCGCTAGGCAGGCTGTACAATTCATATGCATATAATACCGCGTCACCGGTTAGACAGCGTCCTTCCACTAGTTCCCAAAGAAAACGACAGATGGTCTTCTCGAAGTCAGACCGTTTAGTTCAAGTTCGACCATGATCCCGAACCCCGACTCGAGATGTTTCGAATTAGCGAATCATCGGTACAGTCAAACAGCCTTGTTAGAACGTAATAGTCAGTTACTGTTTGAATTCCTTTGTATTCCTTATCATTACTTGTGCTTCAGCAGTCTCTATCCTAATTCCCTTCCTGTTTGACCAATATATATATTTTTTGACATGCTATATGTGGATCATGGAGAGGACATATTATAGAGACTTGCCCAGCATAAGTACTGCAGTTGTTAACTATGTGATCCTTTACCAATATTTTCCTGACTGTTTGCCTCAACGAGCAACAACATATGTCCGTCCCTAAGAACTCGAGACAAGTGACTTTGGTGCACGGGTCCATTTGCTGGAAGTTGTCGTTTGCAGGTCCAGTGTCACATATGTATAGGTCAAGACGGCGATAGAAGGAAATCTATCTATTTGTGAAAAAAAGGAAAAATATACATGACCTCTGAGCGCTGTAATCACTTGTAATCCATATAATGACCTCGTCAACGTCGAATTCACGGAACCGTATGTCAGGTCACGACCTCGTATGACAGGTTGCCCGCCTACCAATTTTTCCCACCTGCCTCAACCAATACATCTTCACATACCACCTACCTCTCTACCACCACCCTCACCAGCCACCTCTCCCTCCGATAGCCACCTTTTGGTTAGCATTAGATTGCATTTGCCATCAATACTGCCCATCAGTTTTCTTCAAACTGCCACCACCATCACCTCTCTCGACATCCCTCAGTAGCAGTCATCCCCTGACACCATTTTTACCACCACTGATCCGGTACTGTTGTCAGCATCATTACCAACATTCTCCATCATCAATGTGTCAGGTAAATCACCAACATCATCACCAGCACCACCAGTCTCCACCACTATGGACTGTCTCCAAGGTCACCAAAAGTCTTCAACACCAAGGTCTGTCTCCAATATCAACACCAGTCAGTCTCCACCACCAAGAACTATTTCCACCAACACTCCTCTCCTCCTCCTCCTCCTCCTCCTCCTCCTCTCGATCAATCTTGCACCCTCACGCTCACACCCTAGTCTTCTTCCTTCACCCCCGACCCCATTCTCCTGACCCGAACTTCATCTCCATTGGCCCTATTATCAAGTTAGGGCAAAACTCCTCCAAAAGGTCCTTCAAGACGCTTTGTCGAGGCAGAGGACACCATTGTGGGGTGTGAGCTGCGGCCCAAGAGCGCCATTGTCGGCCCGGGAGTAGCGGTCCAACCGAGGTATTGTCAGGCAGGCCGTAGCTAAACCGATCATCACCTCGAGAGTCCATGAAGGGTTCTCGTCTGCCACGGCGCGAGGCGACTCAACCTCTTGTTTACCGGTGCTCTTCCTGGCATTCTTTCTCCTGACGGTGGTGATGACCCTCCTCCTCCTCTTCCTCCTCTTCCTGACACTCTGCTGCCGTTGTGGTAATAAAGATCTTCCTTAACGTCTCTGTGCTGACGATGGTGTGGTCCTCTTGACATTCCAGTGATGCAAAAATGGGAAGGTTGATAGATTCAGGTTAAGATCCTGTGGCAATGTTAGATTACAAATGTGGACAGAAAAGTGAGAAATGAAATTCAGTATCGAGAAAGCAAAAACGTCCAGCGTTTTATCTCAAAGTCATAGATACGGAAGAAATCTGAATGTGAGTCAGAACTTCGAGCACTGACAAGCACTAACGTTAAAGGCAGGGCTACAGTGTAAAAGCGTCCGAAATGAACTGAACAGAATACTTGGATTTATTTCTGAATGTGATAGCAATATTTGCGCAAATGTTATAATAAAGTTGTGTCTCTTTCAAGTGGGACCACATCTTGATTATGCGAGTGTGCTTCGTAGCATATAAATTCTCCAGTAAGCACATTGAGAAGAATGACAGAAAAGATCCCTCTCATTAGATATCTCTTCTTTGAGAAGCTACAAAGGAAATTCAGTTTCTATCTCCTAAAAAGACGCACAGTAAAGGTGATATGATCGAAGTAAACAAGTGGAAGAGAGGGCTAAATAAAGAGGACCTCAGTAAGACACTCGGAATGTTCAAGCAAGAAAGAACCCTCAACAATGGTTTCAAATTGGATGGATTTAGATTGAATAAGGTTATAGGAAACACTGGTTTGCAGATGGAGTTGTTGACGGGTGGGGTAAGTTACCAAATAGGACAGTAAGTACAAAAACTACAGATCTCGAGTTCGGATTAGATGGCTCGATGGGTGAGAGTGGGAGGGTGTGGAGAGAAGCTACCTTGACTCCACCTACGTCCTGCTAAGCTTGCCTCCACTTACCTCCTCACATGTGCTTGTCCCCCACTTACCCCCTGATATGTTTGTCCCTACCTAACCCCTGATATGCTTGTCTCCCTGATATGCTTGCCCCCACCTACCCCCTGCTATGTGCTCTGCATCCACGCTATCACGGATGCTCTGCGTCTCAGTGTACAATGTAACAAATAAAAGCCTTTTGTGGTTTAGGGACTGTAATGCCATTTTGTCAATGTTGCTGCGAGGAGGAGTCGAAGGCTGTACGGCGATCATCACGTCTCTCGTGCTGGAGACTTTTCACCAGCCGACTCCCACCTCTCCTCCCACCTCCGCAACCAAACAAACTCCCATCTCCTGCTCCGGCTACCTTCCTAACTCCCTCACCCTCACCCGTGTTCTCCTCATCTCCAACCCTCCACAACACTATGGATGAGTATTAGTACCCAATTAAGATATTAAGAATGCAGAAGAATAGGTCCAGATGTTAAGGATTTGCTATGAGGCTGTGTTGGGCTGTGTGTGCGTGTGTGTGTGTGTGTGTGTGTGTGTTTGCACTTTGCCCACTGACCCTTACGATGTGGCTACTCTGCAGTAGTGATGATGGAGACACGCTTCAAACAGCCAAACAATTTTTGCTTTTGTATACCAACGAAGTGCGGGATTCCTAAGCTTACAACATGTAGTAGGCTTTTCGATGGTCTGTCATTCAGATTATAAGTTTAGAGCCATTCTTCTGACAAAGCCTGGTGCATCTGCGATGTTTAAACCCACAGGGTCACTATCTGAAATAACCTTTTGAGAAGGATTTAGAATGCAACACGACAATAAACGAAGCGTGGGACGACTGTGGTCGGTAGGACGGCGGAGGTGGTCAGGTGTAGCAGTTCAGGGACCTGGGAATACCCTAAGGTGGGTCCAGGTCACCGCAGGTCATCAGAGGGTCACGCCACATATCATTACCAGACCTCATTTGGTTTATCCCATCTTCAAATCGTCTCAAACTCTGATGATCTAGCCAAGTCCTCTGTAACGACAGCTTCATCTGATATGGATTCCACGGTAGTTATGTCACCGTTGACCCACCGACTCAGCAGGCTCCTGTGACCCCTGAATACGGGCAGGGAGGAAGTGGGTACGAGGGAAGGGCTCTGGAGGGACAGACAGGTTGCTGGGAGTCAGGTCAACAGGGGTAGAATGAGGGTCGCCTTGGGATTACCTCTGAGGGAGGCTGTCGATTCTTACACCGTGACCTGCAGGGGAGCTGGCCGGGGTGGTCCTCCCCAGGGAGCACTCGTAGGACACCCAAGTGTTACCATCTCACGGCAGGGGGGTCCGAGCTGTCTTTGCTGGCAATACAAGAGGTTTTCTAGTCCAAGAAGAATGGTATCGCTGCAAGATAGATAGATACTCTCCTACTCCGATATGATTCTCTCTCGACACAATCGTTCATGCGATAAATATTCTGACAATATTCAAACATTATAGCACAATGGAGTTTAAAAGATGCACCGTTATGCTTGCGTAAAGTAGTCATAGCCAGATGACAGTACATGGGAGGACCAGATAAGACACGACCTGATCATCTATACATAGGTCATCTGCAGGAGGACAGGACACGTAAAACCCAGATAACAGACTATCTCTTGGCTGGACGATAATACATGGAAAAGAAAGATAACAGAGATTGTCTATGTCGGAGTTATCTACCGAAAGACAATAACAGTGTCCTATATCCCTTTCCTGTATAAAAAGAGGGAGGAGCAAAGCAGAAGGCAAGAGCATTTAGAGGCAAGTATGATAATCATGCTGGATATCTGTTCACTGCCATTTAGTGTGACCTCAAGATTCCCATCATACATGGCAACATGCTGCATAAAGAGTGGAGACATACTGATAAGAAATTCTTATGCTGAAATTTGTAGGGACAACGGGAGGGTTAGAAGTCTAATCCTATCTGATATAGAGGTTCCTCTGATGATGCTCTCGTGTGGTACTATATGAGATTACGGTTGTTTACCGACGAGCAAATAGACTGAAAAAACTAAGCTTCTCACTCTCTCCCTCCTCTCTCTCTCTCTCTCTCTCTCTCTCTCTCTCTCTCTCCGTCAAGAATGTTTCAGTACATCTCGGAATACGTACGCGGGCACTAAAGCTGTGAAGCATAACACACTTCCTCTTTACAACAGTTGTAAAAGATCATAAGAAAACGGGACACTGTATTGGGCTTATAGTCCCATACAAATCACCTAATCACACCCACTCATAATCATCATGAGTTTATTTCCCGACGTATTTAAGTTTTGAGAGAGCTTATGAAATCTGAGTCTCAATATAACTTCTCTCACCCCAACTTTAGATTGGTTAGCCTGCGAGTTGAAGACGCACTACATGCTTCATTCACACGTGTCCTTCAAATCTAACATCTTTAATCCTTACGGTGCAGGCACTAACAGTATCTCGTCTGCGCCCCTTTACCCTCCTCCCATACCACCTTGAGAGGTTCTTTACGAACACTCCTGCCCATAAGTCCGGTAAGGAAGCCACCGCGCCACACACACGGTGGCGAGGCCCGGCAGTATGCAGAGCAGGAGCGCATATAAAGGAGGGAAACGTTCCCTTTGGAGGCACCGCAGGAGGTTGGTCACCTGCTGAGCTGTTTACCCTAAAGCTTATCTGCCTTTGCGTTTGGATATCACGCCTGTCCAGGTCAATGCTTGTGCCTCAGTGGTGACCTTTCTCAGGGTACAACAGGAGTACACATGAGGAATATTGGTCCTTTAGCGGCCGTCGGTCATTCGAGGATGAACCGTTAAGATGTCTGTTTCCTTCCCTCCAGCGGTAAGCTTTGGAACTCTTTATCTACTCATGTTTTTTTTCTAATCAGCTGCGACCTAACCTCCATCCCCACTCATTTTTTCTTAGGAAAAATCTGTAGAGACAAATGATATTAAAAAAAAAAACAGGAATACTTAAAAAGAAGGAAATGGGACCTCTTCATCTTGTGCTTGTTTCAAACTTCCTTTGCATCAGTTCCTCAGTATTTCCTGTCTTTTTCTCCCCTTCTTTCTTTTTCAGTTTCTCTTTTCCTCTACCTATTCTTAATTTTCTTCCTCTTCTTATCATTAAATTTGGTTTTCGTCTTCTCTATCTATCTTCTATCACTCTAGTTTCACACCCGACACTAACCTGCGGTGTTTTCTCCCACTTGATCTCTTACAGTGGCTACAGCTGTTTCATACAGTAATTAATGCCTCAGAGCTGACAGGGGTACAGGTGACGCAACCTTTGGTGTTTACAGTCGGTCTGATTCAGGTTGGACTAGACTGGCCAGGCGTGCGATGCCTGTGCTGTACTGTATTGTTGACTCCTCTCTCTCTCTCTCTCTCTCTCTCTCTCTCTCTCTCTCTCTCTCTCTCTTTCTTTGAACTACATCACCGAATATGGCCCATTTTACCTTTACAATTGAGATTATTCACTCTCTTAGCTGATCATCTCGTGAGTTTCGGAATCAAGATTAGTGCGATTAATCTTTGAACCCTCTTCGTCAAGCGAGCGAAAGCTAAGGTCGGAGGAGACCTACAGTAACGCACACGTCTTTCTGGGTTCAACTTAATCGAACTACAAATAAAGAAATGGCATGTATGTAGTAGTAAATTTTGGAAAGAAAAAATAAAGACTTTGGGAAGAAACGACGTAAAAACAATGTATTTAATAACGAGTGTGAGGCTTGAGTCTACCTATGTGGTCAGTCCATTAAGAGGCCTGGAGCACTCACGAATTTTCCACTAAGCCACAGAAATATTTCTCCCTGACATCTGAGCCAGTGACAACAAGGCCGAGAGGTTTACTGAGGAATGCCGGAGACAATTGTAGGTTTGGAGGAGGAGGACTGTGGTCCATCTGGTGATAAGCCTGGATGATCCTTCGACTAGGTGTTCTACCCCCATCAGGTTGGTGTTCTCCCGCCTGCAGCTCCCCTGCGGAGGCCGGCGGTCCAGATGCGAGACGAGATAAGGCAGGTCCAGGAGAGGCGGTGCTGTTCCTGGGGGTGTTAAGGGCTTTATCACGGCGTTTTAGGGTCATTATGGCCGACTCGATTCCACTCATGATGGATTTCGGTCAATCACCGTCGCTGTTTTTAGGTGTGCGTCCATCACAGGTTCTTGTGTTCGTTATTGCGTTTACTTCGTCGAGAGAACTAAGCTCACTGCTTTTTAGGCCATCTGCATAATGCTATATTGGATGACTCTTTGCACAGTTCACGTATGATCTTTCCTTATTCCTTCTGACTAATTTTGATTAGCGATTAGCATTCCCAATACTTTTCTCAATGTCGCTCGTAACCCTCCATGGTCTGAAGACCAAAACGTTAATTGCTTACATTTGGCAAGGCTGTATCATTGAGGGTACAGTCTCGTCAAAGAAATAATCACTCCAAAAGAGTCTATATTTCCATGGGACTAGAAGCAGGGCTGCAGGAGCCTTTGGAAGGGTCCTGGGTAACACAAGGACTCTTTCACAGAAATTGGTTCTTGGGTAATCATGATAATGATAATACTCACATCTCGTAATCTGAAAGGAATCTATTGTCATCTTGAGCGAATACTTCTCTCATACAAAGGGGTAGCTCTGTCTTATACTCGTCAGAAACATGTTCTGTGACGAGAGCTTGAGCCCTTGTTCTAAGATCTGGCACGTTCGGAGGTCACCAGCAGCTGACACGAGAGGATCAGTGTGTCATGGGCATCTGGAAGGAGTAGTTTAGGCTTTTGTCGTGTAGAATCCCTTGTGGCTGGTTATTTGCCAGCTGAAAACTTATCCACTGATCGTGTCATTAACTCAAGCTTATTTCCTCAGCACATCCAAGAAAAGAAATGTTAAAACGTGACCCTTGGCTCGTCCAAACACACACATAAGCCTGAAACTTGTGACTCTGCAAAGGGTTTGAACTGTGTAGAGGCCATCTGAAGACAAGGACCCGTGCCAGGCTCGGCCCTGAGCGTTCCTTTAACAACATCGTGACACTGGGAGGCAGGTGAGGGTGCTGGCAGCACGTCCGTCCTGGGCCGGCCAGTCGGTGGGTCCTCGCTCCCGCCCCCTGGCTGCGACAGAATCCCTTAAGCCGATTGCGGTAATAGTGTCCTTAAGGTGGTGCCTGCAGCTTACCCTGCAGGACCTCGCGGCTTCCCACACCCCAACCCACCAGGGAGTCCTCGTCAGTTCTTGAGAAGAGTCCTGCAATCCTCGGCCTCTCCATACCGTTACTAGGGCGTCTATCGAAAGGCCCTCTACGGGAGGATAATGTCAGAGATTTATCCTCGTAGATTTATATTGGTTGCGGAGGGACTAGAGGGAAGATTTCTTGATAAGATTTATACTGGAGTCTGTTAGATTCTGTTTAAGTTGTAAGACGAGTGTTTCCTGGAATTCATTTGATAAGAGTTTGTTTTAGTGAGTGTGTTTCTAAGTTCGTATAT
>JAYMFT010000004.1:205761-218224 GCA_038088735.1 Panulirus argus | reverse complement strand
TATATATATATATATATATATATATATATATATATATATATATATGAATGAATATATATATAATTCAGAAGCACATGTACGTAAACAAAGAAGGAAGGGAAACGCACATTGAAACAAATATCAACAAATACTCAGCGACAAACAATGAAGTCACACACATCCACTCAAACAAGCAAACAAACACATACAAGGGAATGCAATATGTTGCAGAGACACGAAGACAAATTGCACCACTGTCCAGACAGATGGCTCATGAAATCTAACTCAAGATAAAGAGCTAGTCAAGATGTGAAAAGGACTAAACGTGCCACACAGTGTTTACCATAAGAGGGGATACCAGTTACAAGGAATCAAGCTACATAAAGCGGTCCTGGAGACGACATTATGACTAATTTGTCAACAGGAAATCGGGCGAGAAGTACCATGAGAGAAGCATAATATAATTTTGGTCATTATCCGAATGGCCTTCAGGTACAATGACAGTGAGAGGTTTAAGAGGACATATATGGTTCGTTTTCTGCCCAAGGTGGATTATGCTTGAGCAATTTATAGCCTCATCGCTTGAGGAGACACAGAGGTGCTGGAGAAGGTGTAAAAGAATGCAAGCGGGGATTGTGCCAGAGCTATGAAGAGGGAAGGTAAACATTGCATATACACAGAATGGGGGCTGAGGAAGCATATCGTATATGAATTCCCTGGGGGAACGATCGTGTTAATATAGACCTGTTCTTTATCATCACAAGGAAGTACAAAAGAAAATGGAAGAGAGAAAATGACGAGAAAAGAAAAAGAGGCAAAGAGTGTCTTTAGGAAGATGAGTAAACATTGCCTCCGCAAGAGAGAAGTGGACGCGTGGGAAAAGATAAGCATAGATGATGTGACTGTGGATACCATTCGAATGTACAAGAGATTGTACGACAGAAATGTGAGTTTAAGAGATTTGCCACACTCGTGTATAGATGCGTAATTCTGCGCACAAGCGAGCAATCACACACTCGCTCACATAAGCAAACAGACTTGGAAGCAAATATATACAAGCATATGAGAAAACACACACACACACACACACACACACACACACACACACACACGAGTGCGCAGACAGGGGCGCAGATGAAGTTCTGTTTTCACACTGATCACTGGTAGGAATCGTAACACTTTCCTCAGGATTGATACCTTGGTTGTGGTGTGCCCGGGTACAGACTCTCTGTGGTCACCCACTCCCCGACCCACACAGCCTCCAACACAGAACCTGGACGGGTTCGAGGTGGAGTCTCAAAGACGAACTAATTACCACAGTTCCAAACAGCGAGAAAGGACGCGAAAAATACCCTTCCATAGGACATGAAAATAGGCTTAGGTCAAAGGCGCCATTGTTATCGGCTCGGCTCCAACATCCTCCACCCCATTTTCTATTGAGACCAAGAAAATGGAGAGAGGGTTTTGGATTTTCTGCTTATTGTTCGGATATCGAGAGACCAATGTCGAAACGTATGTCAATAAATTCATATCCTTTCTTATTTGCTTTGATTACAAGGCATTTCGGGCCTTACAGACTGACACCAAAACAGCTAACGTAGCTTACGTCCCCGCCGTTTGAGGGAAGGGAGAGCTAAACAATCTGGAGGGGAAGACCGAGTGTGTTGGTGCAGGAGACCTGGCCAGGCCATTGTGTGTCTGCTTAGGGACGCATTGTCATCCACCTCTTGTTTCCTTCTCTCGTCTGGTGGATCTCCGGAGGATATCCCGTGTTTGCCAGTGGGTTACGAGGCCTAGGGAGTGCCCCACAGCAACCAGCTCCGCCGTCGCATCTACGCGATGAGAGAGAGAGTACCTATCACGAGATACTGCAAAAGCAGCAAATATCGAAGTATCTGAGTAATAAGACAAAAGAGACTAGAGTAAGTTAGTGTTAACCTGATGCACTGCTGAATCAGGCGTTTTCTAAGCACGTAGTTTCAAGATTTGTTTTTTAAGGTCATTGTGGTAAATCTACTTATCTGTTTTCATCTTCAAGAAATGTTGTACCTGACATTAGAAAAAATTGTTGGAGACAATTGATACCAATCAAGATATGTGTGAGTATTTTATCCATGTTGACATATTAATCTAAATATTTGAGACTTATCATAACATTGTGCACTGTGAATAGTTCACTCCACATGTAAGTTGCTGTATAATTCAGTAGCTGCGGCTTAGTACTGGACCTTTGTCCATTCTGCATCCTCTTTCGCGCCACTTCCCACAGGGATGTGACGCTCTCCGTGGCAAAAGTAATTATACAAAAACCGAGAAAGTAGTTCAGTACCCTTAAGGCGGCGTAAGCTATCCTCAAGACCTACACATGTTATCACAGGGACATCACAGAGGTTGATGTGGACCCGCCACCTCCCTCTCACCCATCCACCCATCTACACACACCTGCATCCCACCCACCACACCTCTGCCACAGCCCTCTCCATACACGCCTGCATTCTGCTCAATCACAACTCTACCACAGTCCTCCCCTCCTGTCTAGCAATCGTCCCAAACATTAGTGCCACTACCTGCTTGGTGTATCGGCAAGTTAGTTATGTGACACAACCTTCCCGACCCTTACCTTTGCCAGGGGAAGGCTCAAGGCGAAAAAGGGAGGCATTACTGAGGCGACACGAAGCCTAGGAGGCGACGCATGGACCTCGACAGGCGTAAACCCAAACCCTCACATAAAAATGAAGTGGGACACAATGGCGGTAGTTTAGGCAGGTCCCGGGACGGTCCCGGGCACCAATGAGCCCAGCAGTAACAGTAATACAATGGTACCCACCCTAGCCCTCAACCTTCTCCGACACCCGCCTCTAAACTCCTTCTGAGGAGCGATTCCTCTCGCTTCTTCACGCCAGGCGCTGAGTCCTTCAGAGACGTCGGCTTCCCTATAGAGATGTGAGGTGAGGTTCCTGGCGGAGCGTTACAGCTACTAGTCACGTCCCTTACAGAATGTTACAGCTACCAGTCACTTGTATGCCAGAATGACACAACACCAGAAACCGGCATGACATATCACCAGAACACGTTATGACACATCAACAGGGCCCGGCATGACATCTCACGTCGAACTTAAGGAATTACACACTTACATACGCGTGTACGGACAAAGACACCGTTGGTTGTACCCGAGCAAACTGAAATTGTATTCTAAAGGATAGAGAGAAGAGGTATAGAGATATAAAAACATGTATACATAGAGAGAGAGATAGTAGATTAATACACAGATGCGGAAGAACGAGAGTGAAAGAGAGAGAGATCATAGGGTCCTCCAGCTCTGCCTATGGATGAAAAAGAGAGAGAGAGAGAGAGTGAGTGGGCTGGACTTGTCCCACTGTCTCAGATCTCAGATCTTATCTCGCGGTTCGCTCTTTTACTATCTTTTTTTTCTCTCAACATAATTCTTTTTCCTCTTTTTTTCTTTCCTGCCCTTAATCCCGGTGATTTCTACAGACGTCCAAACACGCCGTCCATCTCTTCAAGATCAAGTCCTCCAGTACTTTCAGATGACAAGTTACTTATTGACTCACTGGATATATTATTTATATTTTTACAAAACTTCTTCCCTTTTCATGTACGCTCAAGGTCCGCATTTCCACCGGGAGATCATGAACACAGTAGGAGCCTCTTCAGTGAGCTTCCTTCGCCATGGTGATTTAGTTTCTCAGTCTTTTCCTCCTTAGCCGAACACCGAAGGAACGGTCGAAGCCATCGCTAGCTCTCTGCTCCCCGGTGACGCGACAGAAAGCTGTTTCCGTCAGGCTGCAGGACAGGGAGTGGGCGGCTACGGAGCCATCCATCGCCCAGGGACTCGTGACGTGGGCCCCAGATGGTATCGGTTACCGCGGCTGACCGCCTCGCTCGCTCCCCGTGTTTTCCTACAAGATGGAAAAGTTCGAGGAATTTGGCGATAAGGTGTTTGCTACACGGCTGATAAGGTCGGTCGAGGTCTTGGAATAATGATGGTCATAATGGCCTCTCGGGGAGCACCTTCATGAGCTCTCTCTCTCTCTCTCATGCTTCACTCTCCCCCTCTCCTAGCCATAGGCCAATGTCTGAGTGTTGGAGAAGACTTGGATGAGAGAAACTAGGAACATGACTGGGGTTGGGGAGAGACAGGAATACTTTGAGGTTAACAAGAACGTGGTTAGGCGTGAGGTTAGAACAGGACTGACGACGAGGTTGTCGAGGGTTTATATGTCGTTGAGGTGGTAACGACGTGACTGTAGTGACGAGGACGTTGTTTGCGATGTGAGGACGTGGTTATGGAAAGCGTTGGTGACCATCAGGATGAAGATGTGTCTGAGGTGACTGGAACTCCGATAGACTGATGAAGATCCGCTGAGAGCGATAATGACGCAAACGGAATTACGATAAAGTTATTTCAGTCATTGAGAACACTGGTGCGGATGAAGACGACAAAATCGGATCACAACGCTGAAAGTCTGGCAACAGAGATTGTGGCAGAAACCATTAAAAAGACCCTGTATGGAATGCAGTACCAGAACATGAGTTATCGTGTGGAGGCGATACGCAATGGTGACCCTGACTCTGAACTTCAAAATGAATACGGAACTTCGTATACTCCAGGGGTAATACTCGCGCCAATTGTTAACGAAAGCTGTGTAGTATAACTGAAGCTGCTGTGCGGAAATAATTTCATCTACAAACGTGGCAGAGAGACCTTGACCTTTTGACCTACTGACTTAAAGTCGTTAGAAGCCTGCCTTGCTCTGAGGGAATATATGTGCCAAGTCTTACTGAAATCTATCCAAGAAATCAAGTTATTGCGTGGGAAAAAAAAAATCATAAGCTATTGTGGTAATCACCTCGACCTTTGACATTTACACCTCAGAATCAAAAGGAACGTTTATTGAACTGAGACTAATATGCTAAATGTTGATGAAATCCATCCTTTTAAGATTGAATTGATACGTGGCTACGAAATCATCTTTGACCTTTTGACCCCAAAATCAATAACTGTCATTGTTATCGTCCTCAGTGATTTCACATCAAGTTTTGATGTTATCAGATAATAGGTTCTGGAGTTGTCCTGCGGACGCCAACATTGTGGACGGACGGAAAAAACTAATCATCACAGTGTCATCTGGCCAGATTTACCATAGCGTCATCTGACCAAATAAGATATTCATCAACTCATCAATATCTACTGCTGCCTCCTACTGCCTAACAACCTCTCTGCCTATCCCATCATCATCATTGGCCTCTTGATTTTGTCGGATTTAATTTTTTCTCTCCACTTCATCGTCGCTGACATCATGACTATCCTCTCCTCTTGACCATTATCATCTACCAGTGACATCATCACTATTATCTGTGCTGTCATCACAATCATTATTGCCATCACTGACATCCTCACTATCACCACCAATTACATCGTCATCAATACTGACATCTTTAACAGTGACATCTCCGTCATTTCTAATACCATCAATGACAACATCATTATTTCCACCACTGGTGTTTTCACCATCATACCACCTCTGACATCATCACAATTACCACCACCAACACCACCCTAATCGCCACCATTACCTCCACTGTCGTCATCAGGATTATCACTAATATAATTATCCCTAATGATACTGACATCATTACTACGGCTTCAGCAACCTTATCACCACCACTACCACAACCACCACCACCACCACACAGCCAGTCATCAAGCCAGGGTCTGCCCCCACACCAACCTGTGCCCCTCGCCCAGGCGGTATTGATCCCTGTATTTATCTACCATTAGGTGACGGAATATATCTACGTCACCTGCACCTCCTTCTCCATTACTCACCCACCACCGCCTCTCACCCGCCCACACCACCGCCGGCAAGAGACCCCATCTTCCCTATCCCCTTCCTCCGTCCTCTCCATCATTCAGTCGTCTTGCCCCTCCACTCCCATCATCCTCATTCCTCCATCACCATTCCTCTCCTCCTTACAGATGCTCCACCTCTGTAGTTCATCTCTGGCAAGCCATCCCTCCCTCATACAAATTCTACGTAGCTCTTCAGCGTCCATCTTCCCATCCTATGCAGCTCATCCTCCACCCTGCCTCATACTCCACCCTCCCTCACCCTCCACCTCCACCCTGCTTCACCCTCCTCCCTGCCTTACCCTGCATCTTGCCTCACCTTCCACTCTCTTACCTTCCAACTTGCCTCACACTCCACCCTGACTCACTCTCAGCCCTTCGTCAGACCTCATCCTCCACCTTTGCCTCATCTTCCCTCAAACCCTGCTCATCCTCCCTCCACCCCAGGCCCCAGACACCTGTGGCCTTCAGACGCTGGGGTGTAACACAAGAGCCAACACAGGGACATAGTTTACACAAGTGTACTACACACTACTTGCCTGTGTTTCTCTCCCTGCGCCGCGCTGATGCCATTATTGGCCAACACCAGCTATTAGGCACGCCAGCCGGACCTCCCGGCCCTCTGGCCCGATACTCTGGCAGGTCGTCTTCACAGGCCGGCGATTGGGACCCTGCCTACCCAACACGGCCCGGCCACAATAAGCAACATGTACACAATATTGCTATGTTGTCCTGGCCCCCGGGTCGTCCAGCCGACGTCTTGATGAATTTACACTCGCTGGATGAAAATTATTGTCATTGTCCTGTCGAGGCTGCGGCTCCGGGGGTGTTTAGTGGGCGCCGCGGGGGGCAAATCCCCCCCTGGTGCGCGACCCTGGCATCGGCCCCTCCTGGAACCGCCCCTACTACCCTCCAGATTACGGCGAGCTCGCGGCAACACCCTCCCACGGGACGCCTTCCTCCCATAAGTCACATGCCCTTCTAGCCCCAAGCCTCCCAGCAATTTTGAGATTTATGTCAAAGACAAAGCAAGACCATCGGCCGACATAGTTTCCATAGGGACTGTAGCCTTTTTGCCTGGAAAAGGGAAGTAATTTCAAATATCCATAAATTTTTATATCTCCACATTATTTCTCAAGCAGCCAGGCCGTGACGTTTAGAAATGCTGTATTGACCACGACGCGTATATCGGCTCGGCCTGTAACGAATGGTGACGTGATTTCATTATAGGAAATATGAATTTATCCAGTAGGGGAGCGGGCCCAGGAATGCCGAGTTACAGAAGCGAACAAAGAGCGAGTAGGGCGCTCCTCCCTGGTCCCCTGCCGGAGTCCTACTGTTGGCAGGATGGCATGTAATAAGCCCAGGTATTTCCCAGCGATGGTGTTGAGGTATGGCCATAGTGAGGGAGGGGTCAAGTTGCCTCGGGCGGAGGTCAGCCTGCCGCCCGCATATTACTGGGTCATAGCCAGGCTGGATGTGATGCAGCATTAGCGATGAAACGTCGAGAGGTACCGAGGCTGGCTGGCCGGGTGATGTATCCCTTGATGTTTGGGTGACGAGAATGGTCTGAGGTCCGCTGTCAAGGGAAGTGACGAGGAACGTGTGGCTGTTTTTCTTTTGAGAGTATGTGATGTTTTATTCATTTCGACTTCATCTGGGTTATTAGATTAGTTCAAGAAATGCTGTCCTCTCTCTCTCTCTCTCTCTCTCTCTCTCCCATGCGTCCGGGTCCCAGGCCGCAAGACGAGGAGGTGCCCAACATTCCTGGTGGTTTCTGGCCGCTTTACCTGTGTCGATGCGGGGCCGATAAGGGAGATCGACCTGCCGATAAGACGACTGATACACCCAGGGTCGCCTAAACATTCACCTGTTTACACGGCGGGACCCAGATGAGTTGGTGAGCTATGGACTTGGTGGAGCCAAGACGCTCCCACGGACACTCGAAGTCCCCTTCCCTCGACAACGCCTCCGTCAGGTGAGGACGACTCTACCGCGCAACTGGTGTACTTGTGAGGGACTTTCAGTGGGGTTCTAAGACACCCAGAGGTTATGAATGAGTCCATATTTATGAACTAACTCTCAGTCGTAACTAAATTTAGAGTGAAAAGTATCGATTCCTCCAATCACATTCTACTGTTCCGTATAACACTTAAGTTTTAACAGTGTCTGAATGTCTCCCAGCCAGTGAAAAAAGATGTGCGGGCTACGCTGAATGTTCTCTCCCAATAGCCATGCTTATCGAGGCGTCTCGCTGATACAAGGCAAGGTTCGAAGCAAATTATGAAGCTTCAGAAGACGTGAATCGAAAAGCAGGGCTTCGCTTCGATAGTCGTTTTTTCATCAATCGGTATGATTGGTTCCACTCTTTCCCAGCACCAAGATTTGTTAACTTCGGTGTCTGTTAATTGGTTTTGATTATTCACATGTATCATAGCATTACTATGAAGATCTGTGAAGTACAACTTCTGTGTCTGCCATAAGAATATACTTGCAAAAAAAAGGTTTGGTTATATTTTGAAACATCAGACTGTGTATGGCAACCAGAGTCAGTATCTGAACCAGAAACTCATGATCAACAATTTTCACTTGTAGCAACAGTGTTTGATAACTCTCGGTGTCTTGAACAGTTCATCTGTTTGATGATTCACGGTGTTAGACTTCCTGAAATCAAGGCTTATGTGTTTCTGGACTTCGACGACAACATGTCGCCCAGAGGCTAGGGCATGGATACGAGCTACAGCTGCCTGCACACGAACACCCTTACGTACACACACACACACACACACACACACACCTACACACACACACCTCCCCCCACAACGAACCATGCTGCCCACCTACAAGATCGTCTACAGGTAAGCCGCACAATAATTCAGCTTAGTTTCCGTTTAATACCAGATGATTCCCCGATAATACCGAGTTGATGGCGAGCGGGGTAGATTACCGGGTCAGTCACGCCCGCTGGTCGGGGCTGATCTGGTCTGCCTTTTGTTCCGTCGTTGTTTGCGTCGGGTTATGTCTGTCTGGTCTCCTTGTTCATACGTGTTGTATGCCTCTTGTTTTGCTCCTCGGAGTTTCTAATCTCCTCATTTTTTTCTCTCAAAAATGAATATGATTTTGTTAAGTTTAATGTCCATGTTGCTGAAGAAGATCGATTGTGTGTTCGGCAACAGTTGCGTATCTCAGTGGCCACTGTGGTCACTTACTTGGTAGAAATAAAGCTATCAAGTCTTACGGAATTTAGTGCTTTCTTAATTATAGATTGTAAGCAATCTAAACGACGTAGAATTCCTGACTGCGATTTGTAGTATCGCTTCTCTATTAAAAGAATGTAAGAGATCGTTCCGTGCCGTTCTCACGGTTTTGAGTACTGGTTAGGATATATAGATTTAGTCAGTGTTTGCTCACAGAGAAACTGTAAGATCGAAGCTCCAAAGAATCATTATCAGATATATGTTGCAAGCGATTCAATAAGATTCGTATGAGGCATATGTTAGGTAAGGTGGGTTCAGTTAGATTTGGGTTTGAATTCGAATCCATGCAGGTCCAACCCCGGCGGACCCAGAGTGACTCAAGGTCAACACGTGTATGTGTGTGTGTGTGTGTGGTCTGTGTGTGGTTTAAGGCTGAAGTGATCACTTATAACAGTGGAACCCATAGATTTCCATTTGTTCCCTTAATAATAGAAATAATCTCACTTATCTGGTGAAAATGAGACCCACATATTTCCACATGTTCCCTTTAGAGATGAAATTACCTCCACGTAGCTAATTAGCGTCATCAGATTGCTGTCTGCATGTCTTTATGTCGAAGGTTTTCTTTATTTATGATATGGCCGTTTGTATACAGCCAGAAGTCTTCTTATATCGACATAAAATTCTTTATACAAAACCAGTGTTAGTTTCACGACTGGATTATCATTATGTCATCGACAAACAGAACCAGTTGCATTTTTAAAACGTGTCTTTAATGCACTGTGTATATAGATAGATAAAAAAGGTTCGAGGGTATATCCCTGTAGCACGCCAACGGATAGATTCATTACAGACGGTCTGTGTCCATCAAAATCAAACATGTTTATCTGTGAAAATAAAAAATAGTAACGGGAGGGTAATTTAATGTGCATAACTGTGTTCTGATTTGTGTATGAAAATATGAATTGCTCCATCTTACAAGAATCGTGGATGATAGAACTAGGGGAATAACATTAAACGTTGGCAAATATGATTTTCTGAAACGCATACGAACAGAATAGGAACCAAGTGGAAATTAAATAAACAAAACTCCAACCGAGTGAAACATGGACGAATAGTACAAGAACTCAGTGAAGCATGGGTTAATAGAACACAAACCCAGTGAAACAATGAAGAACAAAACGAAAGACCAGTCACACGTGGCCAGATAGATAGATCCCCAAGTAACCGAGGCACAGGTGAACATAACCCGTCTTTAGGAGCAAGTAAAGCTGATGCCTGAGGTAGAGTTCCGTGTAAGGCATCTCACTAGTGTGGGTCCCGTCGCTGGCTATGCCTCCCACCCCTGCCGGACGCCGCCCCCCGTGCCTCGCGCCCCTCTAAGGAGTTAATTGAAAGATAAGCGATAAGACGAGAGCAGGTCTGGCCAGGGGTGGGTCGAGGTAGGAGGAGAGGGTAAGACGTTGCCTCGAACACTCAGCACCAACAGGTAGACATATTTTTTTTTCTATCCAGTTAGTGAACTCTTTGCTTGTGCTTCGTACGATGCTATATACTCCAGCTTTTTTAACACCTACCTTGAGAAACGATTATCTGTTTGCTTTCGTCCTCAGCAAGATTGAATTGTTGAACCAACGGATCTGTAGATTTGCATCAGGTAGTTATAACAAATTGTATTAGAGGATTCATCGCCTCTCCCTGGGTCATCTGATACGCACGAAACAAATGGGAAAAAACCAAAGAGGATCTTGTTAATACCAGGGGACACCGACAGGTGGACGAGACTAGATATTCCAAGTTGTCACTGCGAGGATGATAGCATCAGGGAGCGGCTCTGGGAGAAAGAGATCGCTGGCTGTTGTTCCTTCAGCCGCCCCCTCATTACCTCGACGCCCTGGACGAGACTTTCTCTGTGACTGGCCGGCCGCCGCTGCCGCGGGAAATAGGCTCCCTGCACCGTCACTTGGCTGAACCCAACGATGTCGTTAAATGGTTAGATGTGAATGTGTGGTTAGAGGGGACTACTCCCATTTGGGGTGCTGTCGTTGCGTCCTGGCAACAATCATGGGAGTGTGATTAAAGGTAAAGGTGCGGTCCACAAACTGATAAAGCATATCCTTGTTGTCAGGTTGCTTAGTACTTGAACATCCCACAGCGGCAGAATCCATATACCCCCGAGATGTGGATGTTGTTTTTAAAGATTCGCCAGACCTTCGTCTGTAGACGGCCCGTCCCCTACCTTAAACCTCCATGAAGCAGAGTGCAAGTGACTGGAGCCTTTAGTTCACTTTCCGAGATGATCCATTCATATTTTGGCCTATTAAGATTTGTGTGGGGGAAAACAGTGCCACTGGAGCGCCCTCTAATTACAGCATCACCGATTACAGTCTGTGTATGTAACTGTTTTGATGAATGGAGGGCACTGATGCCGATGCTCTGAGCAAAATTCGAAAATGGCCATGGCGAGACGCACAGCAGAAATGATTTGTGAGAAAATGCAAGTTTCCAGAGCTTCATTCAATAGCTGAGGACACAGACATGATCATTCAGCAGATTTTTCGAGTGTTGTTGCATTGTATCCTACGAGCAAAAATTATGTCAGGATATTTTGTGTCAGTTTCGATTAAGAGAGAAAAAGATTTCAATTTTGAGGATGGATATCGTGATGGTCAAATGTGAGGCGGATTAGTGTCGGGTGTGTGGTGGTAATGACTCCTTTTAACTGGCACTGGCGGAGGTAATGAGGCACTGATGGTGTACGTCTGCTCCTCTCCTGCACTCTCCTCTCCTCACCACACTTCCCTTCCGCCGCCTCAGGCAGCTGTGGCCAGAAGATGAGTCGTCCCTCCCCACCATCTCAGACACTCGACCTGACATCCCGCGGTTCCAGTAATTCATTCATACTGGGTGTAAACAAGCTCGCAGGAGGATGGGGAAAACATATCCTTCAGGAAGATTTATGGCCCGACGTGACGTGGGGACGGAGGGACCATTTTGCGTGATCATAAAATTATCCAGCGTACCTCAGATCTTATTTAGGACGCCAGAGAATGTTAGGAGATGTAAGTAAATCAAATTCCAGACAAGATTATGTCTTCAGGAACAATTTTTTTCTTGAAGGTGCTTTTTTTTTAAGAATGGTCAAATTTTTATGTCTATGAGCGGGGTAAAGTTATGCAGGATCTTGCCACATCGTCATTTTCATCGTCGTCCTCATGAATCCATCCCTAGGCGTCGTCCAGCGTTATCTAGTGAGGCTTGTGGGCTTTGAGAAAAGCCATTGATTGCTGAGGATAGAGAACCCACGACGTCACAACTCTCTCTCTCTCTCTCTTTCTCTCTCTCTCTCTCTCTCTCTCTCTCTCTCTCTCTCTCTCTCTCTCTCTCTCCCTCTCTCTCTCTCTCTCTCTCT
>JAYMFT010000004.1:179651-205661 GCA_038088735.1 Panulirus argus | reverse complement strand
TGGCTTGTGCTAGCAACATTCAAATACGTCATTGTTGCTGGATTGGTGCGGTGGTTGAATTCAGCAAAATGTTGATGGTTAAGAGCAATCTTGAAATGCAATGGATCACAAAGGATGGTGACGTCAAAGTTTTGTCCCCGAGCAAAAGCAAAGGTGCTAGTTGCCTCTTCCTGGCCCCACCCTGAGGCACGTGTAAAGGCATTCCTCCCCACCACACCTTCTGCCACTCGGCCATACATACAGAGGCCAATTTCATCCGCAGGGTCACCACTTGGTCCAGATTGGAACTTTAGGATGAAGCTGAAAGTAAATAAATAAAATCCTAAATTTCCTATTACACAGTTAAATCCAGTTATTTGCTCTATATCCAACTCCTTGTAACATATCACTTCTTTCGACAAAACTTCTCATATTCATATCTGGGTGACATAAATAAAAATCCACCATAATAATTCACTAACTGATCTCAGCACCTCAAAGTGTCAAAAACATTTAAGCAATCAATGTTTCCATATCAAGTAAAATTGTTTGTAAATAATGCAAGAAACACACTTAGATAGTCTCAATCTTTTTAGTCATCTGCAGTTCTGTATTCTCTGGACCACCAAAATTTTGCTAATATGTCAGCTGCCAACTATCAGTGAACCAGAAAATAATAGTGTATCACTGAATGCATAACTGTATAAGGTCTAAAATTTCTGCAGGAATTATTTTCATAAAGGAAACCCTTATTTTTTTTACACTTATTTTTGCAAACACGGGTACAAAAAACCCTATTTCAAAGAGTTGGTGGGAACACAGCACAATGCTGAAAACCTCTGCTGATAAATACTGCATTCACCCAAATACCAAATAACTCTGCTATATGCCACACATCTTGGCATCTATGAACAATTTACAATGCATCTAGTCACAACAAATGATTTTGATATAGTTTCTTTACTTATGAATTGTACATGATACAACATCCCCAAATAAACTGTAAAACAACCTTCCTTAGGAAAAATTTAAAAGTTAATTATTTGTACCTTTCTTACTAGTATTAAATGCTAAAGAGTACACAAACAAAAAATGCTTTAAAATTTCTGTTTTGTGAAACCCCATTTATCCTGTCTTGGTGATAATTTTCAGCAGGTCTGCCTTGCAGGAAATATCCCATGGAGCTTAAGCAGAGTTCTGACAAGCATACACTGTAACTTCTGGGTCATACTCCATTACTGGAGAATGCTTTGGTAATTCCATATTCTTCAATGGCACTGGAATCATTTGTTAATTCAGATGGAGAACAAGAAATATCTATAATTAGATTTGTATGTTTTTAACAGAGAATTTTCTCTGCTGCGTGATCTCAAGAGCAATAATAATAAAAAAAAGGCTAAGTTGTGTCAGTGTTGCACAATGCCTATCATCATCCAACATTTTTCTGAGACCCAAATAGACACCTTACCCTCAAATAATGAAATTTTTTTTCACAATCAGCAATGCCATTGTTATGCTGATGTTGAGATACTGGAAAATGAGGTTTAAGCATTGATAACAACCTACAGCACATCACGATACAGGCCTTTTTGGAAGTATCCCCCAAAGTGCAACTGCTTAAGCTTCTTATTGGAAATTTAGTAATCTACCATGTTTCTTACTTGCATTTCATTAACATCAACCTAGCTAAGCTGCAAAGCCAATCTCATTAAGTAATGTATCATTCAGGTGGCTTGCAACAGACAATTTTCAGATATCTTAATTAAGACCATATTTTTATAGTCTTGACAACTGTTGCAATGCACTGGTAAGCTGAACTAAGTTGAATTAACAACAGCTGTCACATACACCAGGCATTTCATACACCTAAAAGCACACTGTACTGCATGGAAGGCTGATTAAGAAGCTGGATCACCAGGTAGGAATAAGGGGGAAGCTCCTTCAATGAATAGATTATCTAAGTGAAAGGAAAGGGAGAACACTTGTGGATCCTTCTCAAAATGGCTTTGAGATCACCCACCAGCAGAGTATTAGAGGCACCTGTTCTAGGACCATTAATCTTTCTTATCTAGCAGTGACTTCCCAGAAGGCATATATATCCCTGCCTGTGCACATATGCTGGTGATGCAAAGGTCAAGAGGGAAGTGAAAAGTGTGGAGGATTGCCTCATTTTACAGAAGTACCAAGACATACTCCAAACTTTGTCAGATACATGGTTGATGAAGTTCAACCAAGTAAATGTATACTGAAGAAGAAGGGTCACAGTGATAGAAAGCTTTTATGTAAAACTATTATTTAGCTGGAAACATGCTGCAGATGTTGTATGACAAAGATTTTTCAAGAGATGGGGCTCCATTAGTATACCACTCCATTCCCGTACAATACAAACAGGTATTTTACAAATAGGCAATGACACAACAAAATCTATACATGTATACTAACAGACATGTGCATAAAGTGCTTACAATCACAGCTTTTCATTACCCTGGATTTGTTTTAGATTAAAAGAGCTAATTATTACTGATATATTGTACATACAATTTACAATAATCATGTATAAACATAAATAAATCTCACCTATTTGCATTTGGTGTGCAAGTTCCAGTAACATGAGCAATTTTCCCTGGTGAGAAACCTCCTGGAATTGGTGCTACATAGGGCTGACCCTGCAAACATAAGAAAAGCATAAATATAATCAGTTACAATAAAAGGACCTGAATCATGAAAATAATAAACAAAGCACTAAAGGAACCACAAAGATAATTACCTTAAATAAATGCACATGATTTAACACTCATCTCTTATCTTCAAATCCTTCTCTTTACAGTGTCCATTATCAAGTAGGATTACCTTACAGCAAGGGATAACATTATCTCTTAACAACTCTCAGCTTTGAGGGAAAAAATTTAAACTGCCAGCAGAATTTACGAGCAAATCCAATAAAGCAGACTTGCTCATATTTCAATATATACACATACATGTACAGAAATGTGTGTCTGGACAAAGCTTTCTACAGACCATACATACTGCACAAAATACATATACACAAACAACTCCAAATATGCAGTTACATCGTTTCCACAGGATGATATAGCAGAGTATGACATGAACTAAAAAGAGAGCCATTTCTATCAACAGGAAAACTTACATCTCCCACTCAAAATAGACTTTTAATATCAGATATTCCTGGAAAGCCTGCTAATATGTATTATATCCATAATGATATTATCATTGTATTATTATCATTATTATACAATGGTAGGAACCCTTTCATTTACAGTTTATGAGGCTATAACTCTAGGATATCAGGGTTCTTGCACCTTCAAAGCTGTAATACTCTCAGCAGCAGGGATAGGATAGACTCCTTTAAAGTGAGTTCTTTGATGAGATTGTAATCTCTTTCAACAAATGAAGACGACAGGCTTGCCAAAGGTTACTTTATTCACAATGTAACCTCAACCAGGCTGAGTCCAGTAACACTGCTATAATGATATATAAATTAGTACCCGAATTAGCATTACGGATATGTTCCTAGAAAAATGGAATACTAAGCAAAACAGCTCTCCACAGTGCCATCATACCACTGCATATATGGAGATGTGTTCCTAATGACTTTCTTTTTACAAATGAGCTGTATATAGTACTGTGTATTGTATATGAGTGTTACAGGTATTAATAAACAAATTATTACATTAACATATCTTTACTAATCAATAAATAACAAATGGTGGGAGCAGTAGATAGAAGTACCCCTTGTAAGGAAGACAATTATTACCAGATATCATGAATCAATATAACTTGAGAAAAAATTATTAAAACCAAAATCACCTTTTCTTAAAATTAGCTATATAAAGGCCATACTAATGAAGACTAGCCTTACTTCAGAAACAGTTTCAGTTTTGGAAAGCTGTTGCAGTATTCTCATTTACTATAAACTCCACTTCTTCCTGGTAGGATTAACAACAAACTTTAGAGAGCTAATAAAGTGCAACACAAGAACATTAAAGGGGAAAACTTACTGGGTTATAAAGTGGTGAACTCATGGTTATCTCCTACTCTACGTGTAGATGTTCCACTGAACTGCTGAAAGTCAGAATGAAATCATCAAAAGCTTATGCAATTAGAAATCTTTAATGATTGACTTTAACCATAAATTTTTAATGATGAAATTTATCAATACTTATATTCTCTGTAGCTTTAAAACAGGCAGTTATCTTTATTTTTCGTTTTAATATAACACATTACTTTTTTCTAGCCTCACATTTTTTCTCTCCAGCAAACCTTACCACTAACACTTTAACTAATATCAAAAGAATGGAAACAGAGAATGCCACTAAGTTATATCAATCTGCACAGTGGTAACAACAAAAATTCCATAAAACATGTTTTATTAACCTAGATAACGCACATCCGTAAAAGGATAATATACCCTGAACACTTAGTAGAGTATAATTTTACCCCACAATTTGTCTCTAATTCAAAGCCTTGCTAACTCTGGGAGAACTTCACCTTGTTGGGGGAGGAGGAGCTACGGGTATAAACCCACTATACAGTACATCAACCCTATAGACTACACGGAATGCACTGGAGACTCTTTGGTCAAAAGCTATCAACTGGAATACGAGCATCCACTTTTTGATGTTTCCATGATTATGCCACCACTCTATCATGGAAATCTCGTAAAATAATATTGTTACGATGTCTGATTAATGGTAGTATTCTTAAGTGCGGGAAGGTTTGTTACTAGTATGCAATAAGCCCCGTTTCATCACGATATAAAAAATAATATCTGTCTTAAGGACCTACATTTATTCAATCAAGTCGTCAAATATCAATCACTTTTAGGGTCGATATTACTTAATTCAGTGGAAGATAAAAATACTTGCCTGTCACGCCAACACCCTTCCAGCACTTCCCATCAAGTGACGAAAATATAATTCGTGATTCACGATAAATTTACGCAATTCATTCATTCATTTCTATTCATATTATCCAACCATTATCATAAAATTTCACTGATATCTACAGTCCATTGTTTGAATTTTTCTTCGTCTTATTTTCCAACTAAATGCAAATTTCACCATTGTCATTGAAGATCTTGTTTTGATGTTTGTTTACATATCCCAATGTGTCCATAAATCTTGTTTTGACTTTTGATTATATAATGTTCATGTTAAAATTTCATAAACAATCTTTTGACCAAACTTTCTATTTCTTGCGTTAGTGGGTTTCCACGTATATCGTATCTTTAATACGGCATTTTCTTTTCTAAGAATGTTCTGTAGATATAGAGATGGGTGCGCTATATCAGTAAACAACTGTCAACTGTTTAATGATCACTTAAATCACACTTAGCGTAAGACATCATCACTCATACAGATTGTCTAATAATTACATAATTTCTGCGTTGTAATATATTAAGACATCCACAGAACATTTTTGTTGTTTCCCACCTTGCTGGAAGGCTAACAGAACTGCTTATGTTGGTGCTAAACGAATACTTTACCTGCAACCTTCGTACACGGTCCTAAAGTTGCTTTACCTTTTTAAAATAGCAGGACAATTAAACTGCTCTAATTGACAGTGCAGGACTTAACTATTTACAAAAAATTAACATCTCACATAGCATGTTCTTTTGTATAGCATCATTAGTACTCATCAGAAATATATTTTGCGGCTGAACGCTTCGCTCCCCAGTATATTAGAAATGAGGACTATCATACAAAAGAAAGGGTTTAACATTGTTGTAGCACTTTCTTCCTACATTAATCGACTCGATGAAAATGGGAAGTGATATGAGAGAAATCTAAGGTTCAATATCCGACAGGTTCAACATCTAACTATTCAGTTACTTGCCTATACTGTATAGGAAGACTTCGACTCTCATGGGCCCAAAGAAGACTGTAAATGTCTTTTGAAATAATCTTTATTACTTTCATCCCAAGTCCTTACTGATGGGATTCCAATGTGAATTTATCTTAAAGAATATCATCATTCCTCATAAATTTTCTCTTCTTTAAGAACCCTTCACTCTGAGTCCGTCAGTCTGATTAGCTGTTCCTTAACGAACTCTTTACGCCTGATAAACTTAAGCAGTTTTGGATCTTTATATCCCTTGTCCCACTTAAGCAGTTTTGGATCTTTATATCCCTTGTCCATTTTTTCTTTCAAAATTCAACTGCTTTTCCTACCTTCTTTGCTATATTTATTTCTCCAACTCATTTAACTCGAATCCTGGCTGGCTAATGAGCTACTTGTATAATCTCTACATTAGTTTCCCAATGTCCTTTAGCTTTTAAACATCAAATGCTGAACCACATCTCCCTCATCTTACCTTAATTCTCTCCTCTGCCAATGGCAACCATGTACTAATACCATTATATAATTCAAAGTACTTTTTGTACATCATAGAAATTCTGGTGGTAGAATTCTCTTTTGCAGTTATGTTCCCATTTGATTTCTTCTATCTATAGTTAAAACTCCTCATTATCAGAGCTTTGGGAAGGTTTGGTCTTCACTGCTTCTTGCATCATCCCAAATGTACCCTATTTGTTTTCATTGTATAATTATAGACTACTTCATCAGTACTATCTGGCCAGGTATATTATGTAATAAGCAGCCAACATTTGAAATTTCAAATCCTGACTTTTTTGCTGTATATACTTATCCCAAGAATACTAAATAAGTGGATCCACTTTTTAGGGATAACCTATGTCCAAAGACTTGACTTAAATTTGAAAGTTGTTGCCTACACCTATCTATCTATCTCTAGCTCTGATGCCTGTTCCAATTGGAACTCCCTCAAAGGGGTGGCCATGACAAAGTCTTCAAAACTAGTGAACTCTAAGTGCCGTTTCTTAGCCTTTAGTGCCTCACTCTTAACAGGCCACTGGCAGATGGCAACTGTAGTGCAGTGTTTGCTGAGGCTCCTACCTAGTGTTCCTACTGATTACTTCTATCTAATGCTCTTTCCAATTACTTCTAACTAAAATTTCTACTTAATGCTCCAACCTAAATGTTCCTACCTACTATTTCTACCATTTTGCCAAAAGGCAGGGCTAGCACATAGTGTTCACTGTAGGAAAATCTAGTTATAAAGAATGAGCTGTGTGAGATATCAATATGACACTTCTACACCTGCCCTTACACAACTTACCCAAGTCTTAGATCCTTCAACTCTAGTTGCTGCCCCATTACTTGACTGCAGTAATATGGAAGCATATACTTGTTTTTTTCTTGTGGTACTTCCTTCTTTTAAAAAACAAGTCTTCTGTTATGGGAGAGTTCAAGCATATACTTTTCTGAAAATTTTGTGTTTCAGGTCGCAAGAACTTAGGATTCTCTTCATTTGTAGGCTCAAGGGAATAAAAATTTTTGGCCTCCTTGTTCGTTTCTAACTCTTTATGTCCATGTACTTTTAATAAAGAAACATCTCTTCAAGTCTAACTTAGGAAGCACACTGAAATGTGCACCTAGTTAGAAAGCTTTGCTTAGTCCATGAGTATCCATCCTAAAACATTTATGGAAATTAGGCCTTTGTAATCAAATATTCTCATGCACTGTTAAGTATGAAAAATATAATTCTTAGAAGCTTCTCATTTTGGTAAAAAAGTTTCAAGCAGCTCCAAGGTATAATGGAAAGTCATAATGGTGGATGTTGGATCTTGAAAAACCTGATGGATATCAAAGTATTCATTAAAAAAATACAGGTTTAGTCATCCTTTAAAAATCAGCTTATATTATGGATTCTTTTCTATATCTTCAGCTGTTGCACTTTTCATTTTAACTGGCTAGAGGCAGGACAGCCTTTTCACAGCTCTTTGTAACTTCAAAGAGACCATTCATTTATTTGTGTGCTTTCTTCAAAAAATTAAGGTAACCTTTCTAGTCAGTTAGTTATGGTAAAAAAAAAAAAAAAAAAAAAAAAAAAAAAAAAAAAAAAAAAAAAAAAAAAAAAAAAAAAAAAAATAAATAAATAAATAAATAAATAAATAAATAAATCTAATATCAAAATTTCAATTCATTGGAATCACTGGCCAGCTATCATAATTTCTTTTAACAATGATTCCCCTTTCCTGTCCTACATTTGTTGAATCTTTAGCTGGGTGTTTATGCAAAGCCTTGAGGCTAGACATCCATTCTTATGTTCTATGATAACTGGTCAAATCCCTTAAAAAAAGAAGAAGAAGAAGAAGAAGAAGAAAAAAAAAAGAAACAAGACTGGAAAAACAACCATTTTTATGGGCTATTTACAATGAAGGGACTGCAGAACAACATAAAAATCCCAGCTAGTTCAGGAAAATACCATGAATAAAAAGGTTGGCTGGGAGACTTTGATTACCTATTCTTAATTATTTTCATCTTTTTGTGGAAGATGATAATTCATCTCCATCTTGTATGCCTTGAACCATTCTCAAGACTTACAGGAGAATCTGTTGTTGAGTTATGGTCTTTATTCATACAAATTATCATTAATCTACGGATGACTTTGTGTTGTATGATAATTCAAAATAATATCTACTTCCTAAACTATGGATGAGAAAATAAATTCTTATTCTAAAAACTAGTGATGCAAAAAGATGCCTGTTGATTAATTTCAATATCCTGTCAGTTTTACATATTATCAGAGTTATGGTGTGGCTTCAATATTTTCCTGGTTTATTAAGTATTCCACATACTAGTGATAAGTTTCTTTTCATGAGAACCTTTTCTCCTTGTCTTTCCTTAAAGTTGACTATTCTGAGATTACATAGAAACTCAAATGATTTTCCTCAATTGGAAGGGATGAGTGGTTGGCAATTCGATACTTTCTAACAAATATAACTATGTCCTTTTATGTCTTGACATACACATCCTTATGGATAATATATATCTGTCATGAATTAGCTGTCATGGGAGCTTTGGAGAAAATTCTAATCATTAACCTTTTATTCTAATGATCAATGATTAAAGTCACTAATAAGGGACAAAACTAGTAAAATACTGTTTTAGCACATCAACTGGGTATAGGCCTCCCAAAAATGATTTCATCCAACACAATGGCAAAGATAGATTTGAGAGATGACACAATATTTCTTTATTTGCATAACCCAGATGATCAGAAGAAAGTAGTGATTTCTTTCTTTTTCACCACATGAAATAAAAGTTCACTGAACTTAGGAACACTCCTTTCTTGAAGCACTGGTGCCCATTCAGGTGATTGGATGGGTAGGTAAAACTGAGTTCAGTAAAACAATGGAAACACTACTATGAAAGTTAAGGGCTTGGCTTTGTTCCTACTACTGATTCTTTCACTGGCCCACATTCACATCAGTGAAAGGCTGCAGCACATCAAACCATACATTGTCCTTCAAACATCAATATTTCCCCACTTCTCTATATTTTGGTGTCCCCTTCCTTTTGCTACATTGGCTTTTCATTCTCCCTCATTTCTACTTTGTCTCCTAAATAAATCTGTTGAGGATATCCAAATTCTCATCACTTTTTCTACTTTCTTGATGCAATTAAGTAGTATTTGCATTTCTTGTGCAGAAGAAAGCAGAGTTCCTCAAAAAAAGTTTCAATCGCTGCTGTTGGGTTCTAAATTTTTTATGGTTATGGAAATGGTAAGCACTTAAAACTTTTGAAGAACATTCTTCGAGTGACACCCTAGTGTGAGTAGTTAAAGTATTATGAGACGGGTGATAATACAAAGGAAAATGAGAAGAAAATGCTTAATTTCTTTTCCCTTCTGGCCAACCTTACTCTTTGATGAATCTATCTGACATCATGATCAACAGCTTATTAGTGGATGAAAAGGACAATTATTCTTCAAAGCACTTCATTTTCTTTCAATTCTTTCGCTATCTCTAGGGCTTCTCTGTACCCACTGCCTAGCTGTCTCCAAAATAGAATCACTTAGCTCCACTCACCTGTATTACTCTCTACTGAAACTCTCTCCTACCCTTGGAACTAGCTTTCTCTTAAGAATCATAGTGGCATGCATTCCTCTTAAACACCGTTAAGTCCACCCTTGTTGAACAAAATAGTACCGATGATTGTGTGAGGCTGATGTGTACAGTATACCTTGCATAGGCAGTGATCTAGTTTATTTGGGAGAGCTGGAAGAGATCTTGGTACACACATCAAAGAACATATGTATGCTATAAAATCTTTTAACAATGCTGTATCTGTCATATAATTAAAAAGAACATGTAATTAGCTGAAATGGAAACAAGATTCTCCTCAGATCTAACAGCTTTGGGAAATGTAGGATGGTGGAGTTCATATTTATTACAAAATATAAAAGTTTCAATGTATTTGTGGGCAGTAATATACTCGATCTTATGACATTCCTTCTTCCCCGGAAACATGACCTAACCTGCCCTGGCCTGCAGCTCTCGTGTTCCTCTTCTGGTCTTGTTCCTTCAGTTTCCATTATCTTGAAATTTCATTTGTTTTGTACAATCGACTGAGGAGTATGTCAGTGAGCACTGAAACTGTTTTCAAATATTAGTTTCTGTCTCTCAATGTGGGTTTTATTTTCAAGTCTTTTTTCTATTCACATAATAGCAAACTTCAAGAAACTGAACATCAACTTTGGCCTCGTATCATTCACTAATGGCTTACCACTTATAACCCATTTGTTATATTCTCTGTTACATAAAAAATCTAAAAAGGATAAAAATGAACATGTATGGAAAAAGCACACATCATTTATTTATTAAACATATGGAGTGATCATAAAACACTGAGTTCAAAGAAATGATGTCACTCACGTTAATATCAAGTGTGTACTGACAGTAACAATGATCAAACTACATATCATATGGAAACATATTAAACCTACTTTATGCCCAGATGTATCATGTAAACATCAGTGATTAATAGGTGTTAGGCTTGGGACAGAACATCAAAGAGGTAATAAGGAAAAATGAGCATGTACTTGAGCACATCTCACAATTTCTTCTCAAAGCAGAACAACTGATAAAGGCAAGAACTATTGTCTGTTCTAGGCTGTCCTGTTAAGTCATTGATGGATCTTGCTATTCTAATGCCCAATGTTCACCTAACAACCAACTGCACATAATGAAATGTCACAATCAAGTGCTTTCTCATAAGTTTTAGTGTGCTGTGAAAAATCAATCAGGAGCCGTACCCATAATTTACTTTTACTTTAATACATCTTAACCTTTCTTTAAAGGTTTCTTCACAGTCAAGTTTTTATTCAGTAAATATATCTACTTCAAAAGTTATACTGAAAAGGCAATTTGAATAAACAATACAGTGTACAATACAATGCTTACCTATACATGTATGAATTGTTTTAAATCTTTTCATTATGATTTTCACACCTGTTGGCCACTTCCTGCATAAAGAGATAGTGCCACAAGCCTTTAAAATTTTCAAACCCAACACTTTATATTAAGTTTCTTACCAAGTGTTGTCATATATCTAAAATATAAAAAATTTCTTGAGAAATGGGGAACTGCTGCTAATTCTAACTTGCAACCTTTTACTAACAGATAAAAATATTACCTCCTTTCTGATCCAAAGTTTAGCATTCTCCACATTTAGAATTCTCCACAAACTGTAGTTGTTGCATTACACCAGACATACATCAAATCGTCAGCTCTTTAAAACATATTCCTTTCCCAGTACTTTAATCTGAATCTAATTACTTTACACAATTTTATGTATGCTGAGAAACAATTCTTGTTAAGGCCTTTTATTGCACAAGATAACTGAATAATTCTGTAATTCATCATATGAAACTAATACCGATAAATTTTAAAGACAGCAAAAAAATCACTTAGATCACAGAATTATTTTGAATATATCAATGGACCACAGTCACACATTTAAGTTATACAATAAAGAACTGTTTTCTTGTCAGTGACTGCTTACCTCAGGTGTACTCACCAGCACAAATAAAACAGGTTTGCCTTAAATTTCAAATTTCTCTACCTTCAACTGTTTCCCCTAACTTTTACCTTTCCATCTCTTCTTTTGAATAACTATTCAGGTTACCCTTATGTTTCCCCTTAGCAAGTAATATTCATCAGACAGTAATTTGGTGAGAATTTTGTGTGTACCACCTTGCTCTGAATGCAAGAAAAGTCAACATGATATAGAGAAGACAGCTCAGATGCTGTTCTTTATGGAACTGCTGAATAGAACCCCTATGCTAATATACCATAACTCACAAGAACTGGACTAACTGTAACTAACTACTCTTACTGAAATCCCTTTCCCAAAATCATGTCTTTTAACAGGGCAATATTCTGTACACCATTAACATTAAGTTATGGACATTCCTGTATCATAATTTTCTTAATATCTTTGGAAGGTCACTTGGGTGCTCTTCAGGACAAGATGAAAGATAAGGTATATGGCCGAAATTTGGACGGGGGATCAAATAGTTGAAGTTATTTTGTGGAGACCATTTCTATTTATCAAAAAAAGATTATGGGAATTTTTTTCTCACAAACTTGGATCAGTCTAGAAAAGAAAGAGGCACACAATAATATTAATCACTTAAAAGCAACTGATGATATTACACAGGAACATGTAAAGCACCAATCCTATGTTACACAACAATGTGAGGTCATAATCAATGACATGACTGAAGATAATCCTTGACACAAAGAAATAATGGTCCATTGCAGCTTACCCATACCTAAGCTGGGAATAAACTTTTTCCAATTTTCTTAGAGAAAGGCTTATTCTACTTTTAAAATAACTACTTACAACTTAAATGAAGGTGAAATTAAAAAGCGTTATCATAAGAAATGTGATGATGAAAGCTATGGATGTACCATTCTTTGGTCCATAACTTTTGATCTTTGGAATGATATATAAGTCCTATCAATGAGCTAAAAATAACACAAACTAAGACAAATTAATCCATTTCAACTGTCTGGAGAAGAATTTTTTCCTTTGTAGTACTTGACACCTGACTCATGTTAAGTCAGTGAATCACTACCCATTCACAAACATTGGATAAATTTTAACAATGACAATGGAAATGTGGAATACCAATACAACTGTCTAATGTTCACACATTACTAGTTTAGTTCCACATGCAATAAAGACAAATATAAAAAACTTCAGGATCACTTGATGTTACATGATACAGGGCACAGGGTAAACATGAGTGCATCTTTTCTTACCAACACAAGTTAGTGGAATATATAAAAAATTTGTTTCTTTCTGGCTTACATACATACACTCTGACACACTTCTATTTAACCAGGGAGTACAGGAACTCCTTCCTGAGCCTCAATTAAGTTCCTTATGTAAGAAGAAATTAACCTAAAGACTGAACTGTGTTAAAGTAATAGCAATGAGCATTGCCAAATGTTAGTAGTGCAATTAAATATCTTTTCACTTTAAACTAGACTCTTTGGGGTTAGGAACAAAGTGAAGGCTCAGAAAGGTCTACTAGAGATTTTTGTTATCTTCATAGTATTATTCCTTGTGACAGAGATGACAGAGATCTGCACACAAAAAAAGTACTGCGAGTTAACAAACTTGTTTCTGCACTCACCATTGGTAGCAAATGTGAACATGGGGGCACCATGAGAGGTGGGAAAGTAAGGGCTGTCCATGAGTGCCCATGTGTGGGTGAGGATAATGGGACTGCTTGGACTAAGGGCAAATGGAGAAATGTCAGTATGCAGAAGAAGAGTTTTCATGAGATACTGGTGTCATGGTAGTAAATACAATGAAGGGTAAAGATAGTTATTTTGAGACAGGTCATTGGGTGAGCTGAAGGTTATGAGGATAAGTAGATGGTTTGGGCTAGTGGGGTATGAATGTTTACTGTGTAATATGTGGGTAGGAGGGAATCTGGTATGACTACATACCAGATGGAAAAAAAAAAAGAGGACATGGAATATAAAACATGTCATCTCCAACCTGAGAGCTAAGTTTTACCTTTTAATCAGATACAACCATGTGTAAAAAATGATGAATTTGACCTCCTCTCACATAAATGCACACCTTAGTGCTTCAACAGACCTGACTGTGTAGTAAATGATGTAGCATTCTTCCAGTGCCAAACGCTCAAAGAACTTCATATGTCTTTTCCATATCATACACCTAATGATCCTTAGAACTGTAATTTCGGAATTCTTATATTTTTTTTTAAATACCCACAATGATCTTTTATGACAAGAATATGCATACATCAAAATCTTACTCTAAAGTCATCTGTAGTAAATGCAGTGGTCTAAGGGAATGATATAAAAAAAATTATAGACCTCACTGTCCATGATTCCAACCAAAGTTATTTTAACAGTTATGATAATGAAGTACCCAACATGTTCAAATGGTATCAGATTTATCAACCCTTAAATATGAATACAGCAGATAAACAATAAATGTGTGGGATACATTTCACTACCAATGGAAATATCACTTATGACAGTACCTTGGATGAACATACATGAGCCAAATACTAATGAAAAAGCTTTACAATGTGTTTACTACATGAGGAGTGCATCAACTGGATTGCTGGGACCCAGAGGCTGCCCAAGTCCATCCGTTTAGTTGGCACCATATCCACACTGGAAATACCCACCAAATCACATTTCTCTCAATGATTCTTGACAAAATATTTCAAAGCACCACTAGTCTTTCCTTTCACAACACTTACATAATCATACTCATTCACTATTCTTATTATTCATTAAAATCAGTTTGCATTCATGCTCCGATGCTCAGTATAGAGTTTAATAATAAACCACTACTTATGATAAATAACATTTCTTCACTATATGCAATCCCTCAGCGACGTCACTTCTTCTCAATCACCATCACACTTTAACAGATCATAAATATATTTTAAGAATCAATTCTCACTAAGGCCTGACACAAAAACCCAGACTTGAGAGTTAAGAACAGTATACCAGGGCTCCATTTCAACACCAAACAGCAATGATTGTCTGTTTGTATTTGACCACATGCTCACTGTCAGTGCTGTTGCTGTTGCACTTAATGTCTAACAAAAGGCTCTCTTCTTTAATTTGCCCACAGGTATCTTTCTGAATGTCTGTGTTTTTCTTTTTCAGTACCACAGATGTCTCAGTGCATTTTGTATGACTGTTTGATTTGTTCACTTTAGCAAGGGGGACAAATTTTCTCAAGCCCCTGTGGTTGGCAGCACTGAAGAAGGCTCTATACAGTGAGTGGCAGTCTGGAAAGCCCCACAGATGGCCACTTACAGTAGTAGTATCACAAGTTTACTCCAGCGGTGGGGCTGAAGCTGAAACAGGGCAATTTCATAATTAGCTTTTCTAGTAAAAAAAACTGTAATAAATAGCTAATAAAAAATTAACATTCAATTCTCTAAAATATGAAGCCTTTAAAAATAGTGACTTGCAAGAAGAACCAAATTAAAGAAGAGGTCTGAAAAGAGAACTGATAGTAGAGAAAAGATGAAAAATAAGGTCTCATGACTGTAAATATACACATACACCATTACTTTTCTTGATCTATGTCGATGACATGTCAGAAGGTATGGACTCCTATTTGAATATGTTTGCAGATGATGCAAAGGTCAAGGGAGCAGTGAAATGTGGAGGATTGCATCATCTTACAAGGGGACCTTGCCAAAGTCTGAAAGCTGGTTCGATACATGGCTGAAGTTCAACCCAAGTAAATATGAAGCAATGAGGAAACAAGCTACAGGAGTCTGTGTGTGAGAAAGGTTTAAGGTTAACAATGACCCTAACATGTTGCCAGAGTTCCATCTTAGGAGATTAGTCACAGAGACCAACTGTCTGAATGCAAATATTAGAAAGGCATTGAAGTTAATGGAAAAGGAATTATTAAGCTAAACTAAAATACGGTTCTCAAAGTTTGATACCACTAAAGAAGCACAAAAAACTATAAGGAGAGGTGAGTTACAATGAAGGGCTTGGGGCTTTACATCTGCCCACCTTGGAAGAAAGAAGACTGAGTGGTGACCTGATCACAACTATTTCATTTTCAAACAGACTGAAGATGTTAATAGTAAAAAGATTTTCAACCGATGTAGGGTTAGGCCAACCATAGGACAAAGTATGAAATTATGCAGGAAACTTTTTAAAAAAAGATGTAAAGAAGTAGTTTCATAGCATATGAGTGGTGGATAAATGGAATAAAGTGACTAAGGGCACAGCTAATGCAGACAGCATACATGAATTTAAAACGTTGTATGATAGTAGAGAATGCTCAAGAGATGGGGCCCCATTAGTGTAAAACTTCCTCTTTGTCCAGTACAAGTAGGTAAGTGCATGCATGCACATGCGTGCACACACACACACATATATCTATTCATAATTATCCCAAGACCTCCCTCTAAGAAAGAGTCCTTGTGTTAACAAGGCTCTCCTACCAGAGGTTTCTACAACCTAAGGTTGCCCTGTTTCCAGCAGCAAGGAAATGTGAACTCCTTTGGAGTGAGAAATTCTTTGACAAGAATGTACTCCCAATGATAGAGCCTTCCAAAAGATGACTCTTTTCTCATGATGTAACCTCAAACAGGAAGGATCTGGTAATACCACACAATAAATATAGTATATATATACACTCAACATAGAGAAGAAATGGGAAAGTGTGACTTGTGTCCATCTGGAGAGTGTGGCTTCTAATGGGCATTTGTCTAGTGGGATGGAGTTTAAGACTAAGTTGGGAGGGTGGTTATTTAGTGCTTGTTAGATTATTTCAGTGTATACATAAATTTGTTGGGGATGGGGGTATCTGTGAATAGTGACTGCTGAGGTGAGATGCTGGGGTAAGCTTTTCATTTTTGTTTAGAGGTTGGTGGTTAAGTTATGGAGTGGTTTGGGCATAAGGAGTCTAATGCTGTTGCATAGGAATGAGTGCAGAGCATGTTGGGGTGGGATTCTTATTAGGAGGACATTTTTGATTTATTGGGTAGGTGTTGGGCATTTGTGGTTGCTAGCCAGGCAGTGATTGTCCTAAGTGCAGTATTTTTGTGCTTACCGCTTTTTTTTGTTTGCTTTTGACAGGGTGGAAGACTGGGCAGGTAAGGTATAGTTTAGGGTGAATAGATGAACTGTTTGTAAAGGATGTTAAGGGATTCTTTTTCTTGTCCATATCTGGTGCCAGTTAGTGTTCTAACAGCATTTAGTTTGTAAGCTGCTTTTGTGCTGGTGTTATTTCTGTAGGGAGTGAATGTCATGTATGTGTTGTATGTGATGCCTAAAATGATTCGTGTTTTGTTCGGCAGGATTGATTGTCACATTCAAAGGTTCAAAAAGTGATTGAAAACTTCTGTGGAGATGCAACATTCTATTCTGGATGAGTCATTGTTCCAATTGTGCTATGTAATGCTGCATGTTTGCTGTTCCTACTGTGGTGTCAGGGTGATGCAATGTGATTGAGGTCATTTGCATATGAGAGGACCTTCATACTGTAGACTGCCAGAGGTAATGGAATGTCATGTTAGAAGAAACTGAAAGGAGCTGGAAAAAGAGCTGTTCCTTGGGAACTCCAGTGTAGACTTTAGGTGTTTATGAGGTTAAGCCACTGTGAGTAACTTTGTCATGGCAGCCAGCTGTAAAATTGGTCAACCACAGCATCAAATGTTATGCTGATGTGTACTGCTACTAGTAATGTAAGGGGGAGGGAGGGGGGGGGGTTGCTTGTCTTAAACCATCTAGGATGTATTATGTGAGGTAGATGTATAACACAGTGTTGGAGTGGTTGGGTCTGCAGCCATGCTGTGTTGGTGAGCGGGATGTTTTGTTTGACTGTTCTAGATCAGTTTTCACAGAGTTTGGATACTGAAGGTGGAAATGATACAAAGCAGTTGGAGGAGGGGCAATTTGGTGGTTTGGAGGGTTTCAGAATTGGGATTGCTGGCAAGTTTCCAGATGTTTGGGATTTTGCTGGGTAGCCAGGAGCAGTTAAAGATATCTGTAAGAGCTTGGATTAAAAATGGGTCAAAGTGTTTTGTGTTTAAGTTTGATATGCTGTCAGGGCCTGCAACAGAAGAGTTCTTTAGGATCTTAAATGCACTGCTTGTACTAGTGGAAGTGAAGGTTGGGTAGACAGTTGTTTCTGGATGGAATTCTTATAGGTCTTTCATGACTTTCCTGTTTAGGGACAAGGTTGGTTTGAGGCAGATTTTTGAGAAGTGACTCATTAGTATGTCTGTGTTCTATGGGAGAAATGTCATTTGAATGAGTCAGGAGTGCTTCGTGAGTGAGGAATGGATTAGTGCAGTATGTATGGATCTCCTTTAACATGCACCAGAGTTGGTTGCTGTGGATCTTGTGGTTCACTGTGTTGAGGAAAAAGAGCCAATTTTAACTCCCTAATCTAAAAACATCAACACAAAAGCAACATTCAAAACTAAATGCCCTCAGAACACTACCACACCAAAACTAGACAAATAAAAAGAATCCCCTAATACCCTCTACAAGCAATGCATCTGTTCCACTCTAAATTACATTTCATCTGCCTAGTCTTCCATCCACTCAAAGTAAATATAGCAAAGCTGCAAACCACACAAAACAAGAGTACTCAGAACAATCACTGTCTTCCTAGCTATCAAGAACACTCACAATCTACACAATGAAACAAAAATCCTCCCAATACAATTCTACTTCAACAAGTTCGGCACTCAATTATATGCAGTAGCACTGCATCTCTCCCTCCCAAATCACAGACTAAGTAACCACCAAACCCTGCATGCAAATAAATACTTTGCTCATCCCTAACAAATCTTATACACAAAATACATATACAGTGATATAACCTAACAAGCACTAACCCAGCTGCCTTCCCAACTGCTCATCCCTAACAAATCTTATCACAAAATACATATACAATGATATAACCTAACAAGCACTAACCCAGCTGCCTTCCCAACTCAGTTTTAAACTCTACCCCACCAAACATGCACATATCAGAAGCCATACTCACCAAACAAACACTAGTCACCCTTTCACATCAATGCTCTGGACATCATCCATCCCTACAGTGCTACAAACATAACTGAACATATCAAAAGACCCTTCATGCCCATGATGCAACTACCATAACTAAGACACCAAATACTTACTATTCAGTTGCCCTGCTCTCTCCCCACATAAATGCACACACAACATCACTACACTTTATGACCTGTGGTCCCACCCTGTGGAAATGGTCAGCTTCTTGAGTGCTGCAAGAGCTGATATAGTGATATTTTCACTATATCTGTTCTGGATGACATTTTTCCTCTACTAGTTACTAACCATGAGTCCTAAGAAATCCCAGGAAGAAATGCCTGTATTTTACTTGACATCAAGAAAATGTGCCCTCAAGCGAGTTTTTAAGACACCCTGTTTGGCTGAGTTCTACATGTGGACACTTTTTTTCTTCCTTCTAATCCCTTCCCTAAAAGCTTTGTGTGGTCAACTTAAGAAAATAAAAAAGTAATTGATAACATGACAGGGATGGATTTTTTCAATACTTCACATTTCATCAGGCTATCAGTAGTTTCAATGGTTTACCTAGGTTGACCAAACCCAGCTTTTTGGGGAGGAATGACATTAGAAAGAATAAGAAAAAGTATTCAGATGGTGAACTCACCCTTCCAGAATATTTTAAAATCTTCCATGTAAACAGAACTTCTTGCTTCCAAGCAAGAATAGGGGCCAGTTCTTCCTGTGACATCTTTTTTAGGACCCATGGTTCATAACTGGAAGAGGAAAAATATCATCATGAACAGAAACAGTGAAAATATCACTAAACACATGGACAGGGAGCAGCAGCTGCATCCCTCCACTCTAAGAACCATGGGGCAACTGAGGTGACAAATCACGTCATCCAACTACTTCAAGAATATATAATGCCAAATATATGATATCCCAACTATAAGCACCTGAAAGAACTTCCCTGCTCTTACACAGAGTGCAGCCTGGAGGCTGCAGAAACCTTATAGAAGGGTCCTGGATTACATTATACTAATACTAAAACTAATAATGATAATATTAATAGTGATAATAATAACAATAATATTAATGAAAAAAAATGATAATAATAATAATTGTAGGTAGAGGGCTGTGGTTTTGGTGCATTATACATGACAGCCAGTGAGTAAATGCGAGTGAATGGGGCCATTTCTCCGTCTGTTCCTGGAGCTTCCTCACTAACAAGGGAAAAGGGAAATGGTGAATGTGTATGAAGAAATTATTTTAATAATGATAGAAACAATACAGTAATAATAATAATAATAATAATAATAATAATAATAATAATAATAATAATAATAATGATACACAGATAGACAGATATATTTACATGTGACAGAAGTATAGATAGATATTCCATACCAATAAATGTATAACTAAAGCTTTTACACACAAAAATTAAATAACATGGAGGATGCAAAACCAAATTTAATGCATCTCCTTTGAAACTGTTAAGCAGTTAAACAATAAAAGTAAAATCTTTATGTGATTTTTGAAAAAAAAAAAAAAAAAAAATGCTAACACACAAATTAAATCATCTCTTCAATCAAGCAACAGATAATGCTCTATAAAGAAGTAAACTAAAATCTTACACTGTCTTAAATGATGATGTGACAACTAGTATTATCTCAGAGATTCTTTTAAAAATGCAACATAGTTACGGGCCAAGCAAGACGTGCTCTTCAATAATCCACTGTTGATATGATCCACTGGCAATGGTTAAAAAAGAGTGTAATAAAATGCTATTCTGAGTGTGAAAATGAATAGTAGAGTGACAGAGTGCAAGGTGCAACACACAAACACACATACCTTACACTATACAGCAGAGTTCTCGTGTCGTCTGCCGCCTGCAACATGTTACAATAAAAGCTTTTTGAGGCACTGAAGCAAGTGTTTCATTACCAATGCACTGTCCCTGCAGTGACAGTCATGTAGGCTCATATCTTTTATTATGTGACTATTCTGTATTCTGATATGAAAAGTGCTTTCACTTACATTAAGAAGTTTAATAAAATACTACACCATAACAAGTGCTTGTGAAAAAGATCAACTTAGCATAAAACAATATGCACAGAAACACTTAGTACTGTATATATATCAACAAGATCTCTAACCCCTAGTCATTGCAGGCAGGCCATTCAATATGAAAGGCTTTCAATCCTATGAGCTATCTGAGAGAGAGCTTCAGTTAGAGGAACCATGCCACCTTGAGAAAACAAGTCTTACAAGCTGAAAGACCTGCCAGCAAAATATAATCATTAAGAGTAAATGATATGACTAATGCAATAAATATTCAACCACTTTTATCTTACATCCAAAGTGAAATATACACAAGAAATCTACAAGCTACTTGTCAAGGTGAAGTATAAAGAACAGTTAGCACCATGAAATGAATCAAATAATGCATAATCTACAAGATGCTTATCTAAGTGAAGCTAGGAGAAAAGTTAGCACCTTAATTGTTAGAACCTCATGTGTTTTCATAAGCCTTATATATCTAAAGGCTCGTGGAAGCAATTACTTTAAACTGTCACATATTAACATAGCTGAGCTTTGAGTCTACTATGCATGTGAACTCAAAAGTTAAGTCCTATCAAAAGATAGCATCTTTTCTGTATATGCTATTACAAAGCATTCTAATTCATAAAAAAAGACCCAAAAGGATAACATAAACAACACAAATGCAAACAGTAAAAAATATAACATGGAACATCTCTGAAACCATTGCAGTTTAGAATGAAATCTATCTCAATAAGTTTCCCTCTACATAACCAAAAAGTGGGTTTGCAATTGCTTCTATAAAGTATGACATACCACATAACCATTCACCCTCCCACACACACACACACACACACACACACACGCGTATGTAAAAGGAAAGACTTCTACCTGATTATGTTTGCATGCTTTGCAAAGGTCATGAGGGAAGTTAAAAGTGAGGAAAATTTCATCAACTTACAAGGGGACCTAAACTGACTCCAAAAAGTGTAAAGCAATTAGGATAGGACAGAGTGAAAGAAGTCCTCAATGTTATTATTAACTAGCACGATTATAATCTAACCTCTTGACAGTGAAGAAAATTTTTTAAGAGGTGGGGGCCTACAAATGATGACCATCCTCCCTATATTGTACCAATAAGTAATCATAACATGCTCTCTCTCTCTCTCTCTCTCTCTCTGTTTGCTTAGGTCCATATTCATATACATGTATAGACAGGCATATGCACGTGAATGTGCATGCATGTGGGGTGGGAGGGATATATAACGACCATTCTTATATTTTCAATCTATAAATTCTCTTCTTATTATACCAGACACAGTTAACCAAGGAAATGCTACAGTCCTGACTATAGAGCATTTAAATGATACTTATAATCATCTTATATCGTCCGTATCAGGAATGCTGGACTTACAATCTCTCAATGTGTCTAATCAAAATTAAGCTACTACTGGGCTAGACTTCATATCATTTCTCTACATAAACCAGACACCTATCCACTTTTTGATCATATTTGCTTCCCACTGTTTTTCATTGCCATCTCGTTTTCATTTCATTCTTCTCTTTCTCTTTATTTCATTAATGCGGGAAACAGCAATCAACTATAAAAATATAATAATGAATATATAAATAAATAACAAAAATAGATAATGATATAAATAATGCCAAGTACTACTAATAAAAAATAACAATTATATTTCATAACTTCAGTTTCCCACCTTACAGAGGTGTCTCCATGAACAGATGAACAACAGTCTCTTTTGCTCTCATACTTCAGCTGTCATGTATAATATGCTGAAACCAGAGCCCTCAAATTACAGCCAATTCCCTGAGAACAGTTCCTGGTACCTCTGACCACTTTACATCACATCTCTCTCTTTCTCCATTACCCATCCCATATACTATATCAATCCAATCTATTCTATCGTGAGTGCTTGGGCCTAAATCAATACTATATCCCAAAGCCTCTGTTATTCCTTATCTGATTTCTTAAATATCATATATCACTATAATCACTATTCATTTATCCATCCTACATTTGTAGTGCATGTTCAATTTTCATTTTCATTTTTTCTGCAGTTTAAAACTTTTCATCTTTTTTTCAAGCAAGAGTATATACTTCAAAAACTCACCATAAACATTTTGTTTATATGTCTTTAAAGGTTATGCCATGCAATTTCAGAGCAAAAACCCCCTTGGTGTTTTCATCCTAGATAAGAATTATTTGCCACAGGAGTGAGACTGAACAATTAAAGAAATACCTCCATAAACTAAATAGAAAAAAATATTTCTTCCCTAAATCTGAATGAAGAGAACTCTGTTGATTTTCGTCTGATTTTCAATTATTATCCATCAATATTATCCTTGTTTATTTGTACACTTCTTTTTCTATTTTTTTCCAGTTTCACTTACTTCCTGAAATTTCACTCTTTTAAAAAATGCTTTTCTAGGAAATACAGCATATTTCAGAAACTTATCAGGGGTATTCTGTTACTATCCCTTTGAAATTTACACTGTATATAATAAAGAGATTTTACTGATAGGGTAACACATGTATACAAGTAAGGAGGAGGAGAGAATGCAGTTCACAATAGCTGTTTAATCTGTTCATGGATGGGGTAGTAATGGAGTTAAATGCAAATGTCTTGCAATTATCAATTAATACAACAATTATCCTTCCAAATATTGCAGTAGATATACAACTAATAGCATGTCTAAAACATAACAAATGGTAAATATACATGACACAAAAGAAGCTAACACAAAATTGGATCAAAAGTACAGACTAACACACACATTTTTATATCTGATTTGCAGGCAGGCATTCTGAGTTCTTAGCAAAAGTCATGCTCCCAAGGGTTGGTAATGCTTGTCACAAATAATTTACAATGGCAATTTGGGTTATGTTGCTGTGATAAGTTTGTGGTGGTTTAAAGTGTGATGGTAATATGTGCTGGGTGGGCATGTGACAATTATGTTTAAGGTGGCTGGGCATGGTGGTGGTGATTAAGTGTGTGTTAGTGGCTGATTGTTGGGTGAGAGTTTATATGCTGTATTGAGCTGTGTGGCCACCATCCTCTTGTTGTGGATGTATCTAAGCAAAATCAGCAAATTTAGGTGCTAGGGGAACTGAAAAGTTTAAAGGATAGCATCATGATGCTCATGAACAAAAGAGGCACAAATATAAATGAACATTCTGATAAGTGTGGTGACCACTGCATTTGTTCAAAACATTAATTGAATGTCCAACTGAGCTGCATATACAAGACAAGGCATACAGGATACAATATTCTTCCATTACAAGTAAGCAAAAACTATACCTATTATTCAAGACATTAACCATAACATTAGCCAATAAGAAAGATGCATGCAATTAAAGGACACGACAGTGTTCAGTCATGCATAAAGCAGATGAAAAAGTGCATTTCAATGTCCAAAACAAATCAAGATAAGCCTTCAATTGTTGTCAATTTGTGAGCCTGAAGTATGGGCACTGTTAGTTTTACGACAATAATAATTTTGAGACAGCTTGATTTCCTTAAAGATTTTACAAGGATTAATGAAATACTGTCTGGCAATATATATTGTGAGAATACTTGAAAAATAAATAGAGCAGCAGTTAGCAATCTTAAAGGAAAAATACTTCACTTGAGCTTCCATATCACAAGTCCTCAAACTAAACTAAACATCACCTTAATATCTTCAATGTCATTTCTCCCAAACTTTACTAGTTATGAATCAAAGCACTATTCCTCCATATGGGGCCTAAAGAACCACAATAAAAAAAAAAAAAAGTAACACTCTACTAATGGGTAATACTTCATTATTTCTAACACCACAATGAACATTTAAATATCCCTGATTTATCTGTTAACCCACATTTTGTTTACAAATGTGCCATACCTACTGCCCTAAACTTAGGATTTATCATCATTATCTTTTTTGGGGCTGATAATTTCAAATGTGGCAACTACTCAATAAATGATGATGCTTTTGAGCTGTGTAAGGACCTAAGTGGCTTTGGTTAGTGTGTGTCGTAAACACACCTGCCAATCTCGGTGTGCATGGCAACAGTTTGACTAAAGCATCAACATAAAGTTTTGTTTTTCTGAAAGTAACATTCTATGCCTTTAGAGCCCTGCAGCTCCACTGTTTATGTTTGATTTTAATTTTTTTTGCCTAATATCATTTCAAGTTTTGCATTTTGATGTGATTTTCTTTGCTATTGTCTCAGATATCTTAAGACTACTCTGTGTTATTTATTTGTTACTTTGATGCACTTTATTTAACTTATTTTTTGCCTAAAAGGCACAATTTAAAAAGATAATGGAACCAGTCTTAAGTGAGACATCAAAGTATCAAAATACAAGAGTATCATTATTGTTTTGGAAAGTCTCTACAAATGTTCCTGGGACAGTTCTCTACCCAAACATCCCTGGTAAGGACCTGATCTACCTTGAAATGTGATGCTCCAGGTTTCCATGTATTATATGCTGTGCAAAATGCTTAATGTGGTGAATCTTGCAAAAACTGACCAGATCTCTGATGAAGATGTCCTAAGGACTTCCATATATTTGATGATAGTAGGCTAAACCTTTGTGGGCCATGATATTTGTGTATTTTCTCAAATATTTCCAAAGCAACTCAGTTCTTCAAAGGATATAAGAATAGAAGGAAAGTCAAAGTGAGGATCTTTTTCCTTAAAAACCCAGTTCCCAATGCTATTTCACCAATGCAGGAAAAGTATAATATTATCATTTATGCTTTTGGTGCTATGGATGTAAATCTATCTGGGAGGTGTGTATATCAATCTACAAATCAATTGCCAGTTAAAAGCTGAATTTTGCATGCAATATAGGCTTTGTTACTTGGCTTTGCAAAGAATAAAAAGAAATTGGATTTTTCAGTGTTAAAACCTAATGAGGACGAATAATTAGTTTAATACAGAAAAGATACAATTCACATTTTGAAAGACTAAATTTTTAAACTTGTATCACCACTCCCCACGCCAGCAAGGTAGCGCCAGGAGACAGATGAAATGGCCACATTCGCTCACACTCAGTCTCTAGCTGTCATGTGTAAT
>JAYMFT010000004.1:161022-179551 GCA_038088735.1 Panulirus argus | reverse complement strand
GTGTGCATGTATGTATATATGTGTGTATGCGGGGGATGGGGTTTTTCTTCGTCTGTTTCCTAGCGCTACCTCGCTGATGCGGGAAACAGCGATCAAGTATAATAAAAAATATAAATAAAAATATATATATATACACACACACACACACACACACACACACACACACACCATATATCTCTCCTGTTTGGTCTGCCTACAAACATGAGAGATATATTCCTTGGGAATATATGGGTCAGGACCTCTCAGCCTTCATGATTTCCTGTGTGAAGGCACTAGCAGTCACTCACCCATCATAAACCACCCAAACATCATTGCAGATACTCACTCATTCCAGGCCTGCCTTCGGCCAATTAGTGACAACCTCTAGGCTGTCGTCTTTGATCCACTCGGTTTTAATGTAGAACTCTCATTTCCCTTGGATTGGATGGTGCACACTCTCAAAACATGCAGCTGTTAGGCTCTTTTTTTATACCTCATAGATTATAATATTTTTCTTTTGGTTTGTTTTTACTTCACTTATGCTTATGGGCAAACCAAAGAGGAGAGAAGTGTAGGTTTTGAAAATTGAATCACATTTTCTTTCCGAGGTGGTGTCCCATAAGCATTTTTATTCATGGTTATCATGCACTGCCCTCTCTTCTCTTCCCCTTATCAAATAACTTTTTATTCATTTATATCTTTTTCTTACTTTCGTATGTGTTTGGTCTGTTCTGTATTAACAAGGTAGCTCCAGGAACAGACGAAGATAGGCCTCATTCATTCGCATCCATTCTCAAAAACTCCATGTGTAATGTACCAAAACAACTGCCCCTATCCACAACCAGGCCCCAGAGATCATTCAGTATCTGTGGTTTCTCCCAACTACTCCATATGCCTTGATTCAGTCCACTGCCAGCATATCACCCTTTTATACCATATCACTCCAATTAACTCTATCCTGAGCATGCCTTTCACCCTCCTGCTTGTTCAGGTCATAAGCACTCAAAACCATTTTCACTCCATCCTTCCAATTCCAGTTTGGTCTCCCTACTTGTCCCCTCCCCTTCAAACATATACATCCTCTTTGTCAACCTCTTGTCACTCATTCTCTCCATATGTCCAAATATTTCAGCACACTCTCTTCAGCTCCTCTCTCAACAATATTCTTCTTATTACCACACCTCTCTCTTCCCTTTTATTCCTTGCTTGACCAAACAACCTTACACCACATATTGTCCTCAGATATATCATTTCCAACACATCCACCTTTCTCCACACAGCCATATTTATAGCCCATGCCTGGCATCCATATAAAAAGACCTTTTTCCAGATGCTTTACATGCCTTGCTTCAGTCCATGCACAGCAAGTCGACCCCAGTATACCACATCGTTTCAATTCACTCTAACCCTTGCACACCTTTTACTCTCCTGAATGTTCAGGCCCCAATTACTCAAAATATTTTTCACTCCATCCTTTCATCTCCTGTTTGGTCTCCATGTTCACCTTGTTTCCTCCACTTCTGACATATTAATCCTCTTTGTCAACCTTTCCTTATACACTCTCTCCATATGTCCAAACCATTACAGTACACTCTTCTGCTCTCTCAACCACACTGTTTTTTTTATTACCACACATCTCTCTTACCGTTTCATTACTTACTCTATCAAACCACCTCACACCACATATTGTACTACTGAGATATTTCATTTCCAACACATCCACCCTCCTCCACCCAGCTTTATATATAACCCATGCCTCACATCGCTATAAACAGACCTTTTGCTCTTCATGATATGATCATGTGAAACACTTTTTTATTTAGTACAGGAATCCCTAGATTTAAAGGACTAATTGTGGGAAGGGGGTGTCTGTTAATGCCGAAAGTCCGTTTAATCAAATGTAACCAATATTTGATATAATATACAGTAATGCAGTATACAGTTCACATGCTTTCTTTTAACTCCTTTATCCCTTGATACCATTTTGAATTGTAAGGACTCCAAATTATTTAATAATTAAAGTCACAATTGTATATATACAACCTGACCGCACGATAGCTTGAGGCAGACTGAGACCAAAACAAAGCAAGTATACCCCATGCTACCAAAAACAAGTGCTATATGAAGTGCGCATGGTGTGGCATTTGAAATTTGTGATTTTTTTTTATTTTTCAGTTATTGTTAAGTAATGTATTATTATTTACCCGGTCCTTTAAATCCAAAATCCATTATATGAGGGTCCGTTAAATCAAGGGATTACTGTATTAGGATATAGGGAATGCTGTGATAATATGAAGTTTGAGCTGTTTTCTATACCTGAACTTCATTTTCTACTTTCCTGATCAGTGTTTTATATAGATCATTACACAAGAAAATATCAATCATGTTGTATGTTTTACTTCAATGAACTGACACACACACAAAAAAGAAAAATTGCATCTCTGTCAATTATTTCATGTTCCATTATACATGCTAAAGTTTTCAATCAGCCTCTGCACAATACAGCTCCAATTCTGATCTTAGTACTGTATTTATTTTTTATGGTGTGTGTCTTCCTCAAATTAATAATTTTTCATTATTAGACCTGCACATGTTGCATTGGGTTAGACTTGCCATTAGTACTCTTTACAATTACATGTAGATTTGGCATCCTTAGCAGTCACTGATAATGGATTTTATTTGAACTGAAAGTGTAATAGATAGTTTTAACTTGAACTGTCACGCTTAGGGTAGTATAATAAAGAAACTTTAAGAAGGTGTGATTTTCTTATTCAGTCGACTTGGAAAGCCTTTTGGCAACGTTTCTGCATACCACAGCAGCAATCAAGAAACAATGGTGGAAATTGGTGACTCTGTAAGGGGACGAGATGTGTTTATCCTCCAGACAGGTACAAAGTGAGTCTGAAGTGCATTAGAATAGTACTGCAAATTTTTCATGAATTGGTAATATTATTTTGTTTAATTGTTTCATAGGTTAATAGGTTCTAATGATAATATGAATTCCAAAGAAAGATTTGATATCATCCCATATAAAGATTATACAGTAGAACACGAAAACTTTTGTAATTTTTTTAGTTTTTGTTAGTTTCGAGGCACATGATCATAATTACTAAAACTGCAGAAATGAAATGGGAAATTACTTTGACTGTAGGTATACCATTCCCTGATTAGAATTTGATACAAAAGTCTTTAAAACTCATGTTCAGTCTCTAACAGTTGTCAGCATGCTTATTGGTATGAATATATGTGGCTGTGTTTACATCCCCAATATGTCTGGAAAAAAAATTTCATATCTATTTGTATATATAGATATGAATTTCACTCTAATCTCTTAATCATGCCAGTATGAATTTCAAGTGGATTTAATGTAATTCAGTCATCAGTTATTATTATTGTTATTACTATTATATAACCCTAGGGCCCTTTTCTGGGGGCTCCTACAGGTTTAAAGCTGCGCTACACGTGTGAACAGGATGAGGTGGGCTCCGTTGGGTTGAGAGTCCTCGATTAAACTGTACTCTTTTTTCATCTGCAGATGATGGTACAGCAGCCTCATTGAAGGTGACTTCTTGCTTGTAGCATTACCATATTTAGACAGAGTCTGTTTAGAGATAAATTATAAAGCATGAATTAGAAAAGTTCCAAACAGAATATGTTTTGAAAGGCTATGTGTGAATGAAAATAGTTTGAATTGCCAAAATTGTTGTTGCACTGGAGGTGCGTGTTTAATTGAAGGAATAGAGATTGTCATGAGAACTGCTCCGAAGGATTATTATACAAGAGAGTTGCCTGATTCTTAAAGATAAGATGATCTTGTGGCTTTGAAGAATCTTTTACATATGTGATTATATATGATGTAGTATAAAGGAGTGACAGTAACTGAAGTATCACTTGACCCCATGAAATTAACCTTGTATGTGAAGTTTATGTGCTGCTGGACTAGCTGGAATGTAATGCATGGCAACATGCACAATTTTTGTAGGCAGAGGATAATGCTATGATACTCTAACTTTAATGAACAGTATTTTTTTGGCTAAGCTAACCAAACCAGTACTTTAAAGTGCTAGTATCATATCATTAACCACTGAAATGTGTTTTTGGTCAACCAAGCATAACCTAACCCATCCTTGATCGTAATCCTAACCCAAACGAACCTAAACTAAGGTAACCCAAAGTAATTAGAATGACGAAATTCTAATATAAAGTGAACTACCCCAGTTTTTTTTTATAACTATCGCAGCGCATCTTCATATGATGTATTTTTGATATCTAAAAATATTATGCAATACAAGGTTTTTATCGTGCCACCTTTATCTTAAGCTCTGTATTTTTTCAAATCTGATAATCAGTGCTACTTGGTTCCTCACATTCTTTGATAGATCTTTTCATTCTAGATCACTGAGATGATCATAATAAGATATTCTCATAATTCCACTAAGTCATTTTCTCAGTGTCCTAGCTCATTTATTTCCTCTGCATACTGAAAACAAGGATTTACTCAAGCTTCGTTTCAGGAAAAAGTGTTATTCAGAAATTTTTGCAACAGATGATAGCAACATTTCATTCTCTCAAAGGTAAATATTTGGTTGACAAAGGCCTGGCCTTTGTGGGAGATGTCACTCTTTTGTCAATTGTTCTTTTAATATCTTGGAAATGTCAGTTGAATTTTTCTTCTAGTAGTAACCAAGAGTAATTTCATCAGTACCATACCTCTCCTTTTAAAGAACTTGTCTGTAATAATTAGCAAAAAAGTTTTCAGAGTTCTAGCATGGCTCAGTGTGATAACCTTTAACCTTTTACATGCCCTTACTATAGTCTGCAGTTTTGTTTCTTGACAGCTCTCATCATGAAAGTTGTTAAGATAGATAGGTAGTAAGGCAGCAATAAGACACAAACTGTGTTAATATAACTTTAATGTTAATTATTACCACTTGTTTTTGTGTATCTCAGTTGTGGTATGGTACTATTCTTTTATGTAATTTTCTTGTATGAATACTCCTGGATGGTTTTCAGACTGAGCTGTTTTTGCTTACCTTGTTTGAGCATAGAAAATACTTCATAAAAATCATAATTCATTTTCTGGACATATAGCACATGATAAGTCCACATGAAAAAGAGATGTATTGTTTCTGCTTCAAAGGGAGAAGAGATGTTCTGCTTCTTCCCCTTTTCTGCTGCTTTCTTTTTTTCCAGTATTTCCAAGTATTTGCTGTTCTTTTGTTTTTTGGTTACTCATCTTGACCATTGTTTCATACATTGACATATTAGTTCTCTTTTTTCTTTCATTTACATTGAATTCCCAATTTCATTTTGCAGTTTCAAAATATTGTAATTAAGGTGTGGAAATTATTATGTTCACATAACATGATTTGAAGGCAAAAACTTTGGCATTTTGCTTTTTTATATATGTTTTTAGAGCAATATATATATCATTTATGGTTGGGACAGTTTTCCAGTTTATGTATTGTAGTTTACGAAGTAAAGGGACTTCACTCGGTGAAAATACTAATTTCACAAGAAACCTATCATTATTTTTACCATTATTAATAACAAGGTGTAACTCTTTCCCACAGTACACTGTAACTCTTACTGCTGAGATCATTTATTATGTACTTATGTAGTTAAATGAAACTACTTGATCATCTGTATGGCAGTAATAGTTGTATTGTTCTGCAAATATTATTATTGGTAAATTAGAAAAATACTCCTTTAAATAAACTTCCTCACTTTCCAGCACGTTATATAGTACTCTTGCAAGTTGTTGGATTTACCCGAGAAGGGTTAGGAGTATGCTGTACTTGACTGAGTATGTTGTAGTTATACATAGTACAAGCAAAAGCTGAACTATAATGCATTTTGAGGGTGATCTGAAAGATCTTAAAAAAATGCAGTAACCACAGACTTAGTTATAACCATTGTTTGTAACCAGTCATGACATCACACTCGCCAACTTAATCCCTGTTTGCTATCTCACAGCTCAGCCTCCAAAAAAATTCATTGTTCAGGTGAGAAGTGTTTGCTTTGGTTCATTTGAGGCTAATCCTCTTTACTATTCTAATAAGCTTGCCAGCACCATGAAGTAGTGTACTTTTTCATAGAGTGATAGTTACAATATCTTGATTATATTTTTGTGATTATTTTAAGGTTATAGTTTAGATTTCATGTTGGATATGTATTGTTAGGCCATAAGACTACCAAATTTGATCTATAGCCTAACTTAAAGCTTATTTCTGCAAAAGATTTAAAGTTGAAATCTGTTTTGTTCTTAGTTTGGATGGATACAAAAAAATAGGATCACTGAATTATATTCTCAAACAAAGGATAGGAATTATTTAATTTTTGAATAAGTCTTGGTCTAGGTTTTTCCCCAATCCACTTTCTTTTGAGTAAGAATAGAATTGCTCTGTTTGGAGGAAAACCTTTAAGGGTGGAGGCATGGAAGCTTTCTAAAGGGAAACATCATACATTTGTCCAGTTTTTACATTTTGGCACATAGCAGTACTTGAAATAACGGCTAATTTTATGAGTGAACCTGTTTCTTAATTGTTAATTCTCTTGTTCCATGCTCAAGGATGGAAGTTTCACAGCTGATTGATAAGGTTGTTAAAACTAGCTAACCAGGGATGTGCTTGAAGGCATTTTCAGTGTGCACAAAAAACATTGTCTGTCCCCCATATATTTTCAAAAGCAATACACTGCTAAGGTTTATTTTTGGTGTAAGCACATGATCCTTTAAGGATGAAATCATCTTACTTCTGGTTTCTGAGACTGGTGTTTGTAACTGGTGTGAGCATCAGCAACCTGCCTCAGTATGCCTCCGGCTATCTTGAGAGAAGGATGTTCTTTCTCTACTATTCATGGCTGCCACTTTGTTTTGGGAATTTTGCTTCTAGGTGCTGTACTTCTTCCATTTTTGCTTCAAGAGGTTTTGGCTCTTACCTTTGTAAGGAGGAGAAGGCCTTACTTTTTGCTTGTAAGCAAGAATATGTGGGTACTCAGGTGAGATTTCTAGTTGCACTGGATGTTCAGACCACATGATCAGGCGGCTGCATCATGCAACACCTCATCAGTGCCTCATCTCATTCAGTAGGTCAAGACCCAGTGGACTCAAAACATAGGCCTAGAAAACTTCAGGAACTTTGCCAATTCCATGCCCAGATATCTGCAGATAGTAGTCAAAGCCAAAGGAGAGATAAAGTACTGAAATGTAAGTGTAACATAGAACTAAAATGTAAGTGTGATAACGCCTTTGAAAATGTATAGAAGGCAGACAGGTTTTTTTTCTGTGAACACTATAGTTTGAGATTTATTTCTCATTTAAAATGTTTTATTTGTTGTTCATGTCTTGCAAAGGAATTAGATGACAAGATTTTTGGGAGGCCTTTTGCTTAAAAGATTTTACTTCTGCATTGTTTATCAGTGCCAGGATTGGTAGCCCAGGGAAGTTAAAGGCATGCTTGGACCTCAGCTAAAGAAAAGTATCCTAGCTGGTCATCTTTAAGAGAATTAACCTGGTTTATTATTTTTCATACAGACAGCTCGTATTTTCTTTTATTTTCCTTTTAAGAAGACCGTCCTTACTTTTAGACTCCTTTGCTAAAATTACTTGAACGAGGGCAAGCAAGGGAGTTTGCTTAAAAATTTGGCTTTGAGCCAGTACAAAACATGTTTGTAAGGTAACCTTCCTAACCTCATCACCCAACACACCATCCGCTTCATATGACTTTAGTGTCTGAAACTGAGCTGTGTGGCAGTAACAGGGCAGGAGATTAAGCTCTCTGATATAATGGATAGACACATGAGATGGTTACTCGTTTTTCATTGATTGCAGCATTATTTGAAGCAGAATTTTGAGATCACCCTCAGGATGCTTTATTTTTCATGCATTAAACATGACTGTGGCATATTTAGTTGTGAATACACCTCTGCCTGAAGAATGCCCAACAGCATGTGAGAACACTAAATGAGACAAGGGAAAGAGAGGATTTTAGTTAAAAAACTTGCTATCACAGGCCATAGCTGGCTTTATTTAAAGTATTCCCAAATAGTCTGACTAGACATTGTGGGGAAAAAAAAAAAATGAATTGGAAGCGAAAATGACATTCTCCAGACACACCCTGCCCCATGTTATTGATGATTATCATTGGGGAAGGTTCTGTGTAGAGCAATCATCACTAACATGTGAGCAGTTCAAGTGGTGTGAGGCCCCATTAAATATCATAAGGAAAAGTCCTCCTGAAGACATTATCACTGACATTTGTTAACTTTTAACTGGTTGATTGTGGCACAGTGCCCAATAATCTATTAGCAGTAAAGATTCTTTCTAGAGACAGTACCACAGACTGACAGTTAGAGGACAGATGAATAGACGCTTCAAAAGCTGTCTGCTTCCATGCCACTTGCATAAGAATACTGTATCTGTACCTCAGTGCAGTGCACTTTGCACCAAGTTACATATACTTTACTTGAAAGTCCCAGCATTTGAAATATGCTTTGTTTTTGGAAGTGTTTAGTAATTTTATAAGATTGATTTTTACCATTATTTTTATTTCATGAATTTCCATATGCTCCTGTTTACTTTTGTTTATTAATGCTTTGTTCTGCCAGGTCTAGAAGAGCTAGCATATGTACCAGCAGCTTCCCTTGCCTCTGTAGCACCAACATCATTTCTACTTTTTCGACTTTGATTTTTATGCTCATATTTCAATTTACTTCCTTTTTGCCCCATAGTAGTGTCTACAGGTTCTGATGATTCTGTGTACAATATTAAGAAACCTCAAATGGTCCAAGCAACTCTCTTTGCATGTATTGACTTGTATCCTGCAGGTGTTTTTTTGTGACTTTTACAAAGCAAGCTGTTCCATCACGAGCTTCTCATCTGGCTAGAGAACAGACTTCTTGCCTGGCTTAACAGCCTGCCTTTTATTTGTTTACTCTCAGTTTTATATTCACATCCAGGAGTAATGGTAGAATTTGATTGATGATGTTAAGTAATGAAAGTGAATTCCCTTGGAACAGGAGAAGTAAAATCATTGTATAATGACTGCAGTTAGTAGTTAAATGTAAACTATAAATGCATTGTGAGAAATTATTCTCATTTTGCCTAAAGTCTCACCTTGCTGTGTTGGTGTGTTGACTACTGTTTTGATTTCTGTATGTGGATAAAATACTTGAGGGTTGGCTTGCTCTAATGTTTGTGTAATAAGCTAATGCTGTATATAGGGTCCCTTACCTGTTTTATTTTGTGTGTGCGGCATCTTTGCAGCCGGCTAGAGGTGCAAGTAGGGCGAGCAGAGGTGAAGGAAATGGCCAACCGAGAGACAAGTGTTGAGATCATGGAGTCAGTGAGAGAGAAGAGCGTATACCTCATTCAGACAGCTGACCCCAAGTAAGAGTGCTGAGAATGTTAACATTCATTCAGTATCAGAAATTCATCAGCAGTGTTCACGCTACCCTCTTTCTGCTCATCTAATGATCGAGATGATGGGGAGAGACATTCTAAATAATGCATGCATGCAAGGTAAATTTTGCCGGTTGATTAAGTCTGGGATATAATGTGGCTGCATTTGAAATGCATCAGAATGTACAATAGGCTTGCTTTTGTGCTGGTTATGAATTGCATCCTATGAAGTACTGGAAGTGAAATGGTTTGGAAATGATGTGAATCTGGCAGTAAATTGGAATGAGATAAACAGTTTAGATAGGTTTAATCAGCAAGTATGTATATGGGTAAAATGGGAAAAGGTCTTGAAAATATTATTATGATTCAGCAAGTGAATTACACAGAAATAGAGAGTATTCTTTCAGATATTTAGAACGGTTCATAATTGTACTGTGCAGAGAGGGAATTTTACTCTTGTGGCTTAGTCTCTCAAACTCTCTTTGCTATCAAACAGCTTTGTAGGTTTCAGTGTTATGTGTACATTGTTTCATTACAGGTTGTTCCATTCATCCACCATATCTTTTCTAATATGTTCCTTGCTTAATTTCTTGCTGTGACCTCATTGATCTTCTTTTGCTGTTTTCAAACTCTTCATTCACACTATCATCAGCTTGTTTAAGAGCTTAAAAGTTGTAATTATGCTGCCCCTCAATCTTCTCTTTCATTTTGGGCTGATATATACTTACTAACCACTCCTTGTATCTGGTCTCCCTTATTTTACATACCATCATTGTTCTCCATTGCACCCTCTCTGTTGAATCTGTGTTATTCAGGTGCTTTTACCTAGTTGAACATGCACTTTCATATTTTACATCTGATATATGCTGAAAATAGTTGACTGAAGATTTCCTAGCTTATATACTTATATGAAATTTGATATAAATTAATATAATTTGCTCCCTTACTAGTTCTCCTAGTGTATTGTTTTGACAGTAGACTGGGCACTGTGCTGACCCCATCATGTCCCGGTCTTTCTTTGGTACATGGCGTGTGCTTCCTGCAACAATATTTTTGTATATAGGCCTCCTTTCACTGTGTTCCATCTTTTTTACTTTGCAGTTGGTTGGGTTGAACATTATTGGTCAAATATCTGACACTGAAACTTAAGTCCTTGTACGAGTATATATAATCCTGGTATTTTCTAACTTTTCTCTCAACTACAGTATCATCTACAAACATATTTAGGTATGATTTTAGTTTGTCTGGCAATTCATTTACATAAATCAAGAATAGTAACAGCTCTAAGACATTAATTTGCCAGGCATCACCTCTCCCCAACCCTGTCTGCCATGATGTTGCTGTCCTCTCCTTATTCTACAGGTATTATTCTAGCCATTGCTGTCATGAGCTGTCAGCATGTAACCCTGCCATCAAGGCTTGGACTCATGACTCCTATCGGGCTGATGATTCCCATAGTTTCTGTATGGAGACCCTTATGATACCTCCTTCTTCTCTTGAACAGTGCTGTGGACCTCTCTCTCTCTTCCTTCTCCCCATACACAGCGAAGCTGTGGAATTTTCTTCTATCTTTCATTTTTCCTTCTTCCTGTAACCTTTCTCCTTCTAAAAGTCAGGACTATAATCACTTGAGGAGCTCTAATTGATTTCTTCGTCCTTTTTTTCTTCCAGTTTTTCTTTCATCCAAGATGGCCGTGATTGGGGGCATGTTTTTCCCATGTCACATCAGTCACAGGATAAAGAAAAATTATGTTAGCAAACTCCACCTGCATGTACTTTGCATGATTATTAGGGATATCTTATTGTATTACCTTATTGTATACCATGAAAAATAACATGTCTTTTGAAGCTATGAGTGAAAAGTTTCCTTTGGCAAGGCTGTTTCATCATCAGTGGACAAAAGGGAATACAGTCCTGTTTAGGAACTTTTCACTCCAAAGATCATTTCCCTTCCTCTGATTGAAGCAGTCTTAAAGTAGCAAGAGTCTCATGAAAGGGGTCAAGGTTGTATAATAATGATAATATATACATGTGTGTATAGGTTTAATTGGACTTTGCCAGCAGGTGTTTACCCTGCTGACAAGAATTCATCTTAAACAAGCCTGTATCATCACCAGTGGATAGAAAGGAGTACAGCCTTATTGAGCACCTTCTCACTCCAAAGGATTCCTTCATTTCTCCACTCTTGCGTGGAGTGCAAGAAGCAGTGGGAGCCCCATTAAAGGGGTCTTGTAGCTGTAAAACAAAAGTAATGATAATAGATAATTTTGATAATGAAAAGGTAATAATAATGATGGAAGTGGTAATGATAATAATAATTATGATAATAATAATAACTGTAGTAATAATAACAATAATGATAAAGATTATACCTGGGGATAGGGACAAAAGAATGCTTCTCCCTTATCTCCTGTGTGTTGTAGGAGGCTTATAAGAGGGGCAGAGGTAGGAGGCTGGAAATCCTTCCCTCTTGCAATATTACTTTCCAAAAGAAGGAACAGATGAAGGAGCAAGGGGAGGATATTTCCATTAAGGCTCGTTCAGTTGTCCTTTATGCTATCACTAATGCTGGAAACAGCAAACAAACATAAAAGAAGAAAAAAATATTAGAAGTAGTTATGATGATTAAATTGATAATGATAATTATGGTAATAGTAGAGATAATAACAGTAATGGTAATAGTAATGCAGTAGTGTATAGGAAATAGTTTTGTGATTGGTACCTCTCCCTGACCTGCTAATAATGCCAGAAAAAATCACCTTAAGTTGAAAACATCCAAACATGATCTGTGGAGGCCTAAGGCTTTTGTAATAGTCTAGTGAATATAGAAGATAATGTTTTAATAACTGCTTTGAATTATGGAATAGGACAACTGTAAACCCAAACAACACCCACAAAATTTGCAAAGAAAAATTTAATGAGAAGTTAGTGGGACATGCTAATATCAGGATGCTGAGGATGCAAACACATATTTAGGCTTACATTTGTTGATATGTAAGTTTTACATTCATTGTTTTTCTTTGCACTAATGTATCAAAATCTTTTTATATGTAACTACATTTAATGAAAGGGATGTCAAAGTATTTTCTTAAAGTTTAGGATTTTCCACTGTTCTTGTATTTTTTGATAGTACAGAACAAATTTTTTTATGAAAAATTCATAATTGTAATTACAATCTCAAGATCTTTGTGATTTAGTAACCTCATTTATTTGAATTTACTCTTCATTGCAGTTTGGGTACCTTTGTTAAGGTTAGGTAAATGGAATAAAAGAGGATGATCTCTTTTGATATAGCAATACACTTGAGCTTCCCTTCTTTACACTAATCTTCATTATATATGAAGGGATGTGAACAACAACATTATGGAGCTGCTCATCATGGCCTATGCATGCAAGACGTCATCAGCACGCAACATTGTGGGTGTCATACCTTACTTGCCATATTGCAAACAGAGTAAAATGAGGAAGAGAGGCTGCATAGTATCAAAGCTTCTTGCTAAAATGATGTGTAAGTTTGTTTTTACCTTATTTGTGTGTATTTAGAAAGACACAAAATTTGCTGAAAAGTTTAAGATGAACTGAAAATTAGGTTGTTGAGATAGTGTGGTGACTGATGTATATAAAATAGATGATATTTGAAGAGATGTCTTAATTGAGAAGAAATAACTCTGGAAGTTCAAATTTGAAATTCAACTAATTCATGTGTGAAGCTGGAATGGATTTAGGATAAAACTGACTGTTGTAAAGGTTAGAATACTTAAAACTTTTAAAAAGAAGATTAGGGAAACTGCATTTTTGGATAATTATCATTCACAGCACCCTAGCTGTGTAGAAGGATTTGGCCAGTATGTTCCTTAGGCAAGTTATTGGTAAACTATATGTTTTAGGAAATTTTATAATTATTTAGTTTAAATTTCAGAGAAAAAAATTTAGGAGAAAGTAGGTGAATAAACATCTCTAGATATTTCTGTTACATCATCTGTGGAACTTCTCATTGTAGAGGTCTGAAATTGAGAGATAAGTACTGTATGTTTAAAGCTGAGGTTGTTTGAAAGAAAGAGAGAAAGAAAGTGTACCTACCTTTGAGTACCAACAACAAGATTTAGCCACAATAGTGGTGTTAGTGTAGATTGCTTACTGCACGTCTTGCTTGATAAGTCTATTCTTCTCAACCGCCACCAGCATTAAATGATCATCCATTCTTGGTTCATCTAGAACTGATTTCAACCACATGTCAAGTAATTTTTTAAATGCTTTTGTAGTCATTCCATTCATGTTTCTTGTTTCTCCAGGCAGCACACTGAATAATTGTTGTAGCCTTCTGGTTGGGCTGTCATATATTTTTATTTAATTAATTTTTCATATGTTTCTTGGCATTTTTGAAGACATAAGAATTCTGTATCTTCCCTGGTGAGAGGCTCATAGGTTTAACACATTTTTTTTATACCTTTAATTTATTCCTATGCATAGATTATGTGTCCATCATCTATTTTTATTTTCTAATGATTTTTTTTCTCAGCATTGTAAATGTTAGTCATACAGATCTAAATTTCTGTGACTCAGTAAGCTTTGTAGGGACCAATCTGCCTCTCAGATTTTGCTCATTGACACGACTGAGTTTCCAGAGAGCTAATTTTTTTGAAATTTTGTATGTAAACTCAGTATATGCACCTTCCTTGGGTTTTACAGTTGCATCACTTTATTTTTGAAAGTTGTAACATACTTGAGATAAATCCTTCTGTAATGTAACACAGAATAGCCTCTCATTTTTTTTTTATCTAAATTGTTTCCATGGACTCTCAGGGATGGTAACTGTAGAATTTAAACTGACAAAATAATTCTTACCTATAACCTGATTACTGTCTTTGGATTATAAGAAATTAGAACAGAAATAAGGTATTTTTGATAATGTCTTTGTTTAAAGATAATTGGTTTTGATCAAATAAGATTGATATTGTGGTTTGGGATTATCTCTACCAACATTGATGATCTTCCAATAGTGCTGCCTCCCACCCAAGCAAGCCTTGCCCAGCATTTAGACTAAAGCATTGATGATGTGTCATTTTACAGCAAAATTTTTTTTAGACTATTTCTATGATAGCCAAGGAATATAATTATCAGTTGAGTTGGATTGCAGTCAGGCTGCCATTTCTTTTCTAGCCATATACTCCTATATTTTATGATTTTTTTATTTCATTGTTGAGTGTTCATTTTTTTCAGTGTGCTGTATGTATTTGGCACAAGAAAGGTTTTTGTCAAGTGATCGATGGATGATGGCAGAGATATCGGTTTAGATCCTTATTTGTTTTTCAACTTTATGATTCATGACATATTTTGTGTTCTAAGGATGATGGTGCATGTAGTTTTCTTCAAATACTTTGCTTAGTTTACGTGTCTCTACATTCTAACACTGTAAATGTCAGTAAACTTCAAAAGCTCTTATTAAGTGCTGTTAATTTTTCATGTTCTGGTTGCCATACATGAAATTATTGTCTTCAAGCCTTTTAGTGGTAAATATATTAGGATGAACATTCTGGCCTCCCCACAGACAAGGCTGGTTTAACTCACATCATCACAATGGATTTGCACCAGAAGGAGATCCAGGGGTTCTTTGAATGCCCTGTTGACAACCTGCGAGCCTCACCTTTCCTCTTGCAGTACATCCAGGAGAGTGTGAGTGGATACAGCTAATTCTTATTTGATTATCAGTTAGTCATGTATTCTTATTCACAGAAAGCCAGCAGTTGGGGAACATACCCTAAAGCTGTTTTAGGTTGGTAAAATTTCTTTTGAGGGGACTGTTGCCATGGTTTCAATGTAGAATTGATATAAATCAAGTTCTTATTTTATTGAAAGCTGATTGCAAGAAGTCTTGTTTTTATTATAGCAGGTTAAGTGAGTTTGGTTTTGGTAAAGTTTATTTGGGTTTGGGCCTGGTGTGTGGAAAATAATCAGCATTGATTATTTCCTGGCACTTTTGTGCATTAGTTAGATATGTGTGACTTCAGGCTTTTTCATTTTTGGAGGCTTTAGTAACAAACGAAAGCCTTGATAGAAATTTATAAAGGGTTAAAGACGGGGAAATAAGATGAGGACAGGAAAACCTTTTGGAGACTTTTGGAGGAAGTGGAAAATCTTCCTTTTAATGAGGGAGAAGGTTGTAATTGTTAGGTAATACATATTGAGGTAAAGAATTCGAGGGCATCATGGTTTAGGAAAAGAAACATATCTCAGTGGTCCACCATTGATTTGACAACAACCACAAGATTATCAGTTGACAGAGTAGCTTGCCTTATATCATATGATCAATTAATGGTAGGGGCACACAAGCAGCCACCTTTCTCTGTAGGAAGCAAATGCAGAATAAGGAAATGGATCAATATTGCCAAGCAGATTTGTTTAGCAGGATATTGTGACTTGGCTTTGCACTTAATGCCACCCCATTGAGTAGATTTTTACATTTGCAGATTCCTGACTACCGTAATGCTGTCATTGTCGCACGTGACCCAGGATCAGCCAAGAAGGCTACATCCTATGCTGAACGTCTCAGGCTAGGTTAGTTTACCTATGTTCCTTTTCATTTTATCTATACTGTACAGGAATCTTGAATTTACTGCTTGCTGATTAGCAACCCATTACCAGAATACTCAAATTTTAACCACTATATTTTTTTAATAGCATCCATAAATTTTGTTTTGAAAACATTTTAATGGTAATGCTGTTGATATGTACCCAACGTGATATTCTATCCATATTTCTATATTTGTAATTGAATAAGAAATTTGTCTCTGGTTTGCATGAATATTACTGAGCATATAAAACAGTGAAAGGGATTTAAAAGGGAAGGATAAAACCACTGCGTATCCCACGAAAATAATCAGTTAATGGTATGAGTTAGAGGTAGTTCATCTCCCTCACCACCATTCTCTTAACACTGACTATCAACACAGTTCCATTGATGGTTCGATATTCATTCAACTTTTAGTCACCCTATGCATTATTCTTTTCAAACTGTTTTGTGAACAAAATATTCTGTTGTAGAACTTATAACTGTTATAACTGCAACATCTGCTTATGGGGTCCTGAAAAAACAAATGGTTTTGGAACCAGCCTTTTCTGTGGTTTCTCCCAGTGAAATTCAATTTTGATTGCAGTGCAGTTAGTGCTAAGGTTCAAGGATTATCATTGTTTCAAAATTTGAATTTGGTTAGGATAGTTAGTTGATTTTGAGACTTTCATGAACATTGCTTAGCAAATTATGACCCATAACTCCAAGGTAGATAATAGTAATGAGTCACATTATTCTTACACAAATCTAGGTGTCTTCTTTTGCCATAATTGTTTCCTTTCTTTAAGAAGGGAGAAAATAAGAAGCTATCAAGAAGACATATAGTAGTACAGTAGAAGGTACAAGGAGGAGAAATAGGCTACAGAGGAAATGTTTAGGTATAGTGAAAAAAAGTGTAATGGCTTGGGGTACTTTAGATGATGATCCTAGAGTAATGTCTGTGGACCAATTGCAGTGGAAGCATTTAGTGGAGGTGGTATGAATAGAAGAGTCAGTCTCACTTTATGAAACAGTGCATAAAGTGGAAAAGTAAGAAGTAACACTGGAGTTCTTTAGTTATGGAGATTCCAATTGGAACAGGCATCAGAGACATAGATAGTAAGGAGCACTTTCATACATTTTGAAGTCTGTTTCAAGTTATCAAAGAGGGCATAGGTTGAAGATGGTTGTGAATGATATTTGAAAGTTCTATTTACCTAGTTCAGCCCTTGAAATTGGGAGTTGAGTAATGATAATAGATAGATAGAAGGGAGAAGGAAAAGAATTTTCTTGTTAACAGGTAGGTAGTTCTTTAGTAATGTTTTCATGTTATTGCTTCATTGTGGCAGGAAGAGAGTATCTGTGCAAGCCTGATTCACTAAAGTTTGGAGTTTATAAATTTTCTTTTTATCTTTGATAATCTGACATTTTCTAAATTGACACATGTTCATTTGTCAACTTGCGACATGATATGGAGGATACCCTAACGCCGTCTTCATTAGCTAACCTTCACTTATTATCTTGGAGTCAGTGTTCTACAATCATTATCTAGCCTCATCTACCACATAACTGGCATTCAGATTATTTCTCCCTGTGCCTGACAAGTCTGTGGTACATTTGCATTGTTTCCTAGATTTCAGTTGTAGCTTGTGTGAATCTTTTAAATGATTTCTTAAAGAAAAAATTCCAAGCATTTGCTTGTATAAGTCATTTATTCGAGGCAGGTTTGGTAAACATAAGTTTGTCAATGCAGTATTGATGCTGGGGTCTAGTTCACTTTCTCATTTTGTTAGTGACATGCTTTGCTAAGTTATTTTTTCCTCTTCACCTCCAGATTTCTTTTATTGAATAGTGAGGTCATTTTTGTAGGGAAAGTATACCATACCTGCCAGTTGATGCAAATAACAACAGTGAAATAAAAGATATCAGATTTGGTACTCCACATGTAAAAAGTGATCATACAGTGCCTGATTTTGATTTTCATGGTTATTGGGGACATAAAAAGATTAGACAGAATTCCAGAAAGAAGGGATTCAGTTTTGGCAGTTATATAGCGTAACAGAATTTCTGTTGGAACATAGATTGAGAAATGGAATTCCATAACCAGCATATAGAAAATACCAGAAAGAAGGTATACAGTTTTGGTAATAATATAGCATAATTTCTGTTGGAACATGATTGGGAAATGGAATTCCATAGCCAGCATATAGAACATTTTAGCAAGAAGTTCTGTAATATCTGTAATGAGGGGGTTGTTACTGTGATATACATAATAATTTTAACTTTTCGATTTTGTTTTTATTATCAATCAATCACCATATTTTCACTTTTATGTTATATCTTTTTGTAAGTGAAATTCACTGTCAGAATTATTTTTTGAAAGAGAACACTGGGATGTAGGTTAGAGAGTGATATTATGGAATGTTAAAGTTATTTATATTTATTTTATTTATTATACTTGATTGCTGTTTCCCACGTCAGCGAGGTAGCACCAGGAAACAGACGAAGAAACACCCATCCCCCCGTATACACACATATATACATACATGCACACATATGCACCGTACATATATATATACATATCAACATATACATATATACAT
>JAYMFT010000004.1:142681-160922 GCA_038088735.1 Panulirus argus | reverse complement strand
TATATATATATATATATATATATATATATATATATATATATATATATATATATATATATATATTTCTTTTTTTTTCTTCTGTCAGCATGCCATCCATACGTGAAGATCAAGCTAATACGCCGGGCGAGCTCCGGTAACAATCAGTTGAAATGACGCAATTTACGTCGGCCTTTTCTTCTTCCAGTCCAGAATAAAGAAAGGTAAGTTTTGAGCCAATCGTCAAAGAAGAGGGTTCAGCACTTTCCAAGGGTTTGTAGAAAACTATCTCTCTAGCTAAATTAACCCAGCAAATGTCAGCATACTAGTGACGTCTCTACAAGATGCGTTGCCCATTGGTAATGTTTAGAGAGAGAGAGAGAAAGAGAGAGAGAGAGAGAGAGAGAGAGAGAGAGAGGGGAAGGGCACACAGATCAGTTAATCAGCCAAGTTTTGGCAGTCAAAGAACCAGCTGCTGATTAGCTTGTAAACTTGTGGGGTTCATTTGCCGTATGTATGAAGTTCTAGAACACGTAGTTAATTTTTATTTACAAAAGGTTAAGATTCAGGAAGTCGTCTTCACGCAGTTGGCTTTAAGCCACACGGTTACTTTGCCTCAGAGTTGAGGTTCGACCGTGAGACTTAAGAAAGTAAGTTGTTGGAAATCAGTCTGATTAGTATAGACTACGACACTCCTTTTTTGAGGATGAGAGTTACTCTGTTCCTAAAATGAAGTTCTACTGATGAACCAATGAAGCTTTCGTACTCTTTACGATTACGTCTCTGCACTCCGTTCAGTTTAAATAAATCGGTCATTAAACAGCTGGTATCTCTCGAATCCTGGGGCGGAGCGCTGGCCGGTCACATCTGACGAAACGAAGCAGTTTCAAAACCGCCGAACGAGGACATGCTCAATTCCCTAAGAACAATGTGTCCAGAATGGTGGGGCATCCTAGCCCGCCCGAGGCATGAGGTGTGGCACCACTGCAGTTATGTACCAAGATGGCTGGTCCCCCGAGAGCAACTGGCTGGATTAAGTTACCTTTGCTACATTTGGTTTCCTAAGGTTAAGCCTGACAAGATTAAGTTAAGATTATGGGCTCGTCATTACCGAGACAAAACAGAAACTTGTTTCTGTACGCAACCTTTAGGAACTTCCTCGAACGTAACCCCAAAACGAGACGGTCCACAACACACCAATGTTGCTAATATATGATAAATAATTCTTTGTCCGTTACACTGTATTATCATAGAAGTACCCCACTAGTGACTCTGATAGCAGTAAAATTAAAGATAATCAATAACAGTAACTGATAGAAGTAATGATGCCCATCATATATAATAACAGAATAACTTTAAAACTGTATCAATTATCATAATGGTGGGACTGATAACAATATGAGTAATACAGTTATCCATAGAGAAACTCTTGCAAAAGTGTGAGCCAAGTAGCGAGTGGTGGTGATGGTAAGCCAGCGTCAGGAGGGCAAGCGGCGTCTTCTGCTCAGCCGCCCTGGCAGCACGAACACTTCTGGGAAAAAGTCAGTTGCTTGCGGCATCGAGAGAGGCAGTCGCTCATCTTATTTCAATAATTAGTTTATCCTTTTCATAATCAGAGCTATCGTTAAACACTGCCTCTAGACTGTCAGCGGCGTATTTACTACTGCATTTGATGAGGACTGTGCGATATCTGTGTTTTGGGTTAACGTTAACTGGACTTGACAGTTGTAATTACTTTTTATTGGGGTGAAGGTCTGTCCCTTTATGATGATTAGAAAGACAGTTACAAGAACATCAGTGACAATTTTAAGATAATCATGTAAAACGACTTACAACACAAGGATGAAAAAGATTGCGATAGAATTTTTAATTCATTAGTGATTAGTGAATTGTTCTTTTCTTATCATTTGTTGTAGTTTTCTTTAATTCACGAAGATTATCAGTGGCAGAATCATAATATTGTCAGACCATATTACCATTATGACTACTACAGTGATCATGATATTAATAAATGTTGAATTAAAATAAAATCATAATGATACTGATGAAATCGTTCAAGTTAATCATTTGGTATGTTTGCTGTTTCACTGCTTTTATGCCGTGTTTCTTGCGCATAACCACGTCTTGCCCTCTATGCAAATAAACTGTTATGCATACTTGGTTGAATATGTTCTGTTATCATTTGTCTTAACCTTTTTCTCTGGCATCTGATATGCATGTATCTCGTGCAAATGGAAGTTTTCAAAGTTTAGCCTAAAACACTGAATTCATTTGATCCTTCTGTGGATTGCGGTACCCAGTGACCCCTCGGCACTCACATCCACGCGGGCCAACCACGTGTTGTTTATTTTGATTAAAAGAAAAAAAAAAGAGTAGGAGACAAGTTGGCTGTATGGTCTCCCAAACAGCTGACCTGAACGTTACTTTCTGAAAATCCACTTACCTCAAATGCAGTCTACGCACAGACTTCACTTTTTTTCCACGATGTCTTGAAAATGTTGCTAAATGTTTCACATCTTGGCATAACACCAAGAGACTCTTTTAAATGGTAATTCTTTAGACAACGACATATTTAACACGAATTTTCCTAATAGAGTAATAAAGATGTGGATGTTGTGGTCGCTTGAAGTAGTTTATTTGGTAGGTGCAACAGTTACATTGCAAGACAAGTGTAAACGAAATTCAACACTTTAGAGAACGAAGGAAGATCCAGCGTCGTTGCACCAAATCCACACGCGTCTTACATTGCTCTGGTACGAACTTAAGTTGCTAACGATTCGTTCCCAAACACGAATACCAAGAGTGTCTTAGAAGGATTTGCTATTCTCTCGGATAAAATCCAACAACCATATATTCCTATGAGTCCTGCGTGAACAAATCGTGAAATATATTGATTTCTTGGTTTTACTGAGGACGAAATTGGTAAAGGAAATAACTGGCTACTCAGCCGACCACGTGAAGCACACACGCAACAAGAACTTTCCGGCACACTTTCCCTTATAAAGAAATTCCTGCTCAGTTTGCCCTACCGTTCAGAGAATTTGTTTTAGCAACTATACTAAGAAAAAGACCGATTAATGTATTCTGATTAATTTTGGAATTCAACTAAATGAGTTTTCTGTGTATAAAATTGGGTGATTTTTTGGCAAATTTTAATATATTAGGAAACTGACTGGGTATTTACATGTAAATAATATTCTGACGGATTAGTTTTCAAGAAGCGATGAAATTACCATTACTTACTGAAATAATTTATATCTTAAGAAGTAGGAAAATTCTGATTTCTTAATAATGAGAATTGATTAATAGTAACACTGAGAAACAGTTGACGAGAATTTCATTTATTGGCGGCATGGGGAAAAAAAGTCTTTTTACTCTGTAATAATGAACAATTTTCTGAGCATTTAATTTACTCGCGGCAAAGGGAAGAAAAACGTCATTTTTCACAAGACAGCAACCAAATATTTTCTAAACAATTCTGCTTACATTTCCACGGAGGACGATGGAAACTTCTTTTGCTTACTTGAGCGAACCATTCACTTTATCTCGTTAATTTTCCCGTGAGAAATATGTATTATGGCAACCAGATATACGCTACCAAAGTTTCATAGTGATACCAGAGTTTCCTCTTTTCTTATCGTTTTGGACATAACAGAATATCGTCCCTTGAGCACGACAGTACAATCTTGGAGCGCGACGGTACAACCTGTGAGCACGATGGGACAGTCCATGAAGACGACGGTACAATCCTTGAGCACGAGTGAAGGTGAAACCTTTGAGTATCTTTAAAGGCCTGGCCTTTGATCAGGCTTAAGGGTCGTACCGCTGAGCTCAATCAGTTTGTGCACAGCTACACATAAAAGGAGAACCAACATTGCGTAACTCACAGCAATTATTATTTTTCTTCTTGTAACAGCCAGAAAATAATAAACACGAAGAAAATGCCATAAACAGTCAGTGGAATCAATAAGTGATTTTTTCCAGAAGGACCAGTATAAACAAACAACATGCACACAAGATAATAAAATCGAAATTTTGGAAATTTCTCACGGGAAAATTAACGAGATAAAGTGAATGGTTCGCTCAAGTAAGCAAAGGAAGTTGTCATCGTCCTCCGTGGAAATGTAAGCAGAATTGTTTAGAAAATATTTGATTGCTGTCTTGTGAAAAAAGGCGTTGTTCTTCCCTTTGCCGCGAGTAAATTAAATGCTTAGAAAATTTTTCTTTGTTACCAGGCGCCATGTCGAGTCTGGCGAGCTTTTTATACCATTTTCCCGCAAAGCCAAAGAATGTTGGTAACAAGAGGCTGAAATATGAGAAATCAATGGGGGTAATTATTTCCCTAAAACATTTCAGTTAGGTATTAAGAACTACGTTTAAGAATACTGAGCCCAAAAAGTAGAGTCCCCTTGTAAAAAAAACATGTATTACGAAGGAGAATGAGTTAGACATAAAATGCAACAATGAGAATATTTCGTAATTACTTCAGTTAGCATCTTGAAAGTGTACAGTTCACTCAGCAGCAAAAAATACCACGGAACTGATGTTATCTGCAACTTAAAAAAGAAGTAAAATTATGTTAACTAATCCATTAGGAGGTTACTGAATGAATTACAGTACCAGCAGACAGGAGTCACAGCAGCAACTGTACCAAACTTGACTCAGCTGATGCAAACAATGGCCGAGCGCAACGGACCCACCCACTGTTGATTAGAACTTGGGTAAATTGTTCAAGAGTTATGGCAGTGAACAACAACCTTTGCAACTGCGACGTGTGAAATATGAAGCAAATAACAAAGTTAGTTGTAACATATATATTGGTCTTTCGGTTATAGACCTTATGTTCATCTTTGCCTTTATTTGAGTGATTTTGTAAATGAACCATATTGGAGGGGTTATGGTTTGTAATACTTTGTAAATGATTTGTTTAAAATGATTAGCCATAACATGTATAGATATGAAGGCTGTAAACGAAGGAAATCCGAAGAAATTCAAAAGTGAATAACATTACATTTTGGAGAGACACGAGAAGTCTGGAACAATAGCAAGAGTGGAAAATAGATTTGTGCCATTCATGCATCATCTCCGTTCGGCCAGTCCATCCATTGATTAATAATATTTTGTTGCACTCAAAAACTGGTCGTCCTTTCATCTTATGATTGTTCCTATAAAATTGCTTTAAACTCAGCTACATATGTTTATGTAATAATATTTTAGGATCCTTAGGTGATCATGGAATAATACTGTTTTATAGTGCACAATGTCTTGCATAGATGTCAAAAAATATATTATATAATTGAGGCTAAAGATACTGTCACAACACATGAACGAGTTAAGTGGGTCTCTGTGCCTTGGTAAGTGGCTACCGTAAGTGGTCACCTGATCCCCGCGTGTTGCGATGTGATGACCGATAAGACGGTGTGGACACGCGAGGCTCGCCCCAGCCACACTGCCTGATGCCATCATCTTCCTCCCCCGTCGCTACCAGTCCTCCGTCCTCGCTGTAGTAGTAGTAGGGGTTTTCTCCTGCCGTGAGAGCTGGCAACCCAGCTCTCACGGTATGAATGATCAAGTACAGACAGCCTCCGCCTTCCCTCCTTCCCCCCCCCTCTTTACCCCTTACCCCTGATCCTACCCCTCCCTGGTGGAGAGTGGGAGGGGGGTGGGGGGGGCGTTCATCCTAGCCTAGCTCTCCCTTGCTGTGGGGTTGGCGGAGGGGGTGGATAGCCTAGCTTAGCATCGCCCTCACGACGCGCGGAATTTGGCTCCGCTGATGACCCTCACTTGGGTACGTTGTCTCGGACCGAATTCTTACTGAGTCATGTGCTTTACCGGCTGACATGCAACGTACGATTGTCTTTATGAATGATTTGCACAAACACGCACGTGTGTGTGTGTGTGCGTATATACATGTATGAGCATAGTTTCCTATGATTATATATACTCGTATGTAAACGTATGTACATACCTTTATTCATATTAGTAATACAGAGAGAGAGAAAGAGAGAGAGAGAGAGAGAGGGAGAGGGAGAGAGAGAGACGGAGAGATAGGCCATGCTGCAACTCGTGAGACGGGCCGTAGAGTGACTAAGGCAGCAACAGGAGCCCCACGAAACTGGTCACTCCCCTGGTCCTCGCTAGCAACAGGTGTCGGAATGACGTTCCGTGACGTCATTTGGCGCCTTACGTCACTCTTACGTCACAGTGGGGGCGGCCAACATCAGACTTTTTGTCAGGATTATCAGGGATAACATCGTCTGGCTTGGATGAGATATTTTAATGGAGTTAGTCGTGCGGTTGGCAAACAAAACCTGAAATTAATCCAGGCATATATGTTATTAACTAAGGCAAACCTACTCATAATCTAGTCACATCAGACCCAATTTACCGGAACGTGAGCGAATCTTATTGTCCTCAAACATTTCATTTCCAGCACATCCACCCTTCTACTCACATCCTTATCTATAGCCCATGCCTCGCACCTAAATAATAATATTGGGACTACTAAACCTTCAAAACATACCAATTTTTACCCTCCCTTTCCACACATTCTTCAGCGCTTTCATAACCTTCACCTCCTTATCCACCCTATGACTCACTTCCGCTTCCTTGGTTCCATTTACTACCATTTCCACTTCCAGATATCTAAAACATTTCACTTCCTCCAGTTTTTCTCCACAGAAACTCACACCCCAACGAACCTGTTTCTCAACCCTGCTAAATCTAATAACCTTACTTTTATTCACGTTTACTGTCAACTTCCTCCTTTCACACACCTCCAAACCCACCCAGTCACAAACTTCTGCAGTTTCTCACACAAATCTCTGACCAGTGCTGTATCATCAGCAAGCAACAACTGACTCGCTTCCCAAGCTTTTCCATCCCCTGAAGATAGCGAAGTCTTTGGCCTTTTTCTTCTGTTGCTGATATATCATACATATATACATTAATCTGTCACTAAATGCTTTACTAACGTGAACGAATCCAGTCCTTAAGCAGCTCAGTGTATCACAACATACACTAAACCATTTCGTAATCCTATCTAACCAAACACAGTCAACATGATCTTCATGACCTCTTAAACCCAGCTAAAGTACAACTTGGATTACCTTGGGTTTCGTAATCTTGCTACCACTTTCCTGCTCATCACAGTGGATAGGATGAGTATCGTCAGTTATGTCTGTTATTTCCAAGTTAAATTTTTATGTCCTGTGTTCTCTATGTTATATGTAGTTGGGGAAATGACTAGCTGTCGACAGTAAAATATTACTCGATTTCTATCTGTATTGGGTTAGATAACTTCTGAGGAAGTAGTATAAAAGTGTGTATTCAGTCCTGAAAAGCATATATGAATTTCTCCGACTAGTCTCAATCTACCGCATTATAAGACATCACCAGTTTTAAGTAAACAAACATCTCAACCTAAACCTAATCGAATCTAATTAACCTATCTTTCGTATTACGAAAAAATCTCTATCATGTTTGTCTTGACAAGGATAATGTTGTTGGTGTTGATACGGTAAGCGGCGCACATATTCCAAGTCGTTCACCGAAAATGACGTAACCGACTTACTACGCGGAAAGTGAGCTGATGACGTCACTGGTCGCGACGCGGGAAATTGCTGAGTGATGACGTCACTTGTCGATTTTCCTGAATCATTCCCGGGATACCTGGACCGGGAAATGAGTACGATAGTCTCATTCAACAAACCAACTCTGAATAGACAACACATGCAAAAATTATTTACGTTTAAAGGAGAAGAGCGGCTACGTGCTCTGAGTTCTCTCATTCAGACAACCGTCCTGGTGTAGGAAACCATCGGAACCCTTTCTTTAAAAGGGGAAGACCAGACCGGGTAAATGTTGAGCTTGGCTGGCTTACCACTCAGGTAATAACCATTCAGAAAGTTAGTTGTAACAAATCTATTGGTCTAACGGTTTATAGACCTTATGTTTATCGTTGATAGCAAAGTAACAGCATTTATTTAAGTTATTCAAATCCACTTGTTTAACCGTGAACACAGGATCCCTGGACACATAATCTTCTTTTAAAGCCTCTAATGAATAACTAAGGAATTTACAAGAAATACGACAACCACAACTATTTCTGGCGGACGGCGCAGCCACATGGACCTAAATGTGGATAAACAAAGGCAGTTGCCAAGATGAAACGGTTCGCAATTCCCTTTGAACCAGTAACCTTATAGCTACTTAAACTTAGAAAAAAAATAGAGACGAAAATGGTAACGAATAAGATATTCATAACCACATAAAAGAAGAAAGGTTTGAGGAATGTATATTAAAAAGTGTAGGGGATTCCTTTCAGGGAAACATGTAAGATGTGAGAGCTGTGCTGGTGTGGGGTTAGGGTCGAGACATTGCATTCTATTAAGACATCTTAAAACAAGAAAAGAGTTTATAGAATGCAGGATGAATGAATATATATCATAGTAACTGCCGTAGTAATCTTAGTACTAAAAATACCCTAAATAGTAAAAGTAGATACAGCAATTACAGTAACTGTATCGGAAGCTGTTATGGAAGTAGCAAAAGTGTTATCAACATTACTAGAAGTAGATGTAAAAGATCAACGCCGGCATTGGTAACAACGAAGGCATGGGCAGTAATACTAACTAACACAGCAAGTTGCATAATTACTGCTTAGCCGTCGGCAACTCACGGGTTAGCCATTACAACGTATATTTCTTTCTTTTTATCGCCAAGCACTGGAATTTTACTTTCTCATGCCTTTGTTAACATCTGCACCATATCCATTTTTAAAAGCAAGCTTTCTCAAATAGTAATAGTAGTAGTAGGAGCAATTCTTTATATTACAGTAATAACACAAGCAACGTTAGATCATATCTTTTAGTAACACTGGAAGTAGTACAAACAATAATAGTACGGATAGTACTCATGATAGTAGATAAAATCGAGTAGCAATGGTAAAGCAGTATTATTAGTAGCAGCAGTAACAGTAGAGGGACTATTATTAACAATGGCAGTGTTAGCTACTGCAACAGCGGTAGTAGTGGGAACAGCAAGTGTAGCAACAATGGTATCAGGGGAAACAAGAGTAAGAAAAGAAGTATTAAAATCAAGATGACAATTAGTGTGCCATAATACTATAGGGTGAGTTTTCCCGCTCTATAATTTCTTAGATTTAGCTAAAAGAAAAAAAAGACAATCTAATCAAACCGAACCTGGAATTACTAAGGTGCACTAGATTTGATTAAATTAGGTTAAGTACTTTCATAATATGTTAGTAGTTTTATTTTTTGCACTAGTCGCATATTGAGGTGGAAATGGGTATCAACAGAATGCTGTATATGATCTATTCACCAGATCATGTTGCACTAGATTCTAGTGCAGCATGATGGAGGTGTGACGTGATGTTTACTCGCAAGACTGTTTATTGTCATGTGGAAGAATTCGATGCATAACTGTGTTAGAGAACAATTCAGCTCAGCAGAAGGGGAAGAAATTGGAAGCCTTGGAGACATGGTGGTAGGTAAAGGTGTAGAGATATTGCTGTTAACAAACGGATGTGAGACAGGGAGAGCAGACACAACAATGAGAGTTTATTGAGAAATACGATATTGACAAAGGGTATACAAGAAGTAAATGTTTGAGTTGAAGGGTGGAATGGACAAAAGGATTGAATGTAAGAGCGGATGATTGATTAGAAGTGTATGTGATGGAGAGGTATAGGAAGGAAGAGGAGAGGGAAGCGGACATGAGGTAAAATTAAGTGTTCATTGAGTATGTGGATGATGGGAGTTATCATGGTGTCTTATCAGCGCAAGGTGAGATATGTGTAGCCAGGCTTTACATGCGTTACTTGAGATGCTGATGAAGCCATATCAGACACACAGTAGACAGTTAACGTAATAATTATTCAGTTTGGTAGAACTTAACATTGCAGTTAGTTTCCGTATATAGCAGTGTCTTCAGATTATATAGAACGGACATCATAACCCTCACGTCGGCTAACGAAGCCTAGAACTGTAACAGAATTTTCCCAAATATAATCAAGCCCAAACTAAGTTTTCACCTAAGATTTTGTTCAACTTTGGCATGATTGTTTTTTTCTCCAGGATAAGCGGAAAAATAAATGAGAAGTAATGTGAACATTGAAATCATCCGAAAGAATGGAAACTTCTCAACTTTAATTTCTTTGCAAACTTTTCCCATCCTTGTTTATAAACTTTGTGTTTGTATGCCATTACAGTCCTAGACTTTTCTCAAAATAATCACTCCTGGATGGTTTTGATGCAAGGAAGGTCGATTCTACTGAAGTCATGAAAATGTTCTGCAATTATAATGATCGTAAATCAAGGAAATATATTTTAGCAGAATCGTTCATTATAACAGTCAATACCCTATATTGTTATTTTCAGTTAAGCCTACTAATTAAGAGGAAAACTTCCATGACCTGGTCAAAAGAGGGAAGGAGCAAATTATGACCTCACTAAGGTAACATAAAACAGCTGATTACGATAGTCAATCGAGCTGTCTTCGTAGGAACAAAATCCCGTAAATGCTTTTGTAGATGGAGAAAATTTCATACTTATACAGAAAAGTTGCTTTAGTGGTCACAGTCCCATAAACAGTTAAATATACTTTAACTACATACATATTATTTTTTTCTTTTCCAGGGAATAAAAAAGAATAATCATAACACATAAATCATTAAGTAAATTTATTGTATACTGTTTCACTCAATGGGGGGAAGGGTCATTGCCCCATAGTTGTTCCCCTCCCTTTGGATACGCTCGTGTGTGTGTGTGTTTACCAAAAGGGGGTTTTTATTCTCGTTAAATAACCCCTCACGATCCAAGACTATTGGCGTGGACCAGGGATCATGCCCCCTTAATCACAATTGCTTATTGTCACAGTACTTTATTTAATTAATTATCATACCGAACGGCACAATTGAAGCTGTGTATACAATAAAATTTACGTTAAGAAAGTACATGAACTGCGTACTTCTAAGCATGTATTTATATGGTAACCGTATGCACCAATATTTTTAGTTGTAACCATGTCCGACATTAAATCTAGTAAAGGCTTGCAAGGGAGATAGACATGGGGACAAACCCTGGCAAAAAGAAACAAAGATTGAAGAGGAAAGTAGAGAGAAACTGAGAGAAGGGGAAGATGGATGAGAACCGTGCTGGCTGGCAGGGTTGAAACCTTGGACGTGCTGGTAAAGACAGTCCAGCAAAATGCGCGTGACGTCGGTCGAGGGAATCAGGAGCTTGAAACATTTTCGAATGCTTACGATTTTCATTGAAAGTAAATCTATCGTTTATGCCTGCTTGAAGACACATCTTTATCCACTTTATATGAGGATATATGAAAAGCATAATGTATGAGGGAATTAGTTCCTTTCAAAACTACGAGTATTTTTTCAATATATTTTGTAAGTCTGAAAACTTCCCAGTATTTTGTTGTTTAGGGAAGGTCAAGTGTACATCTTCGAGATTTGTGAATCACTTTGATGCTTATGAGCCCTTGCCTGGTCATTAAAAAAAAATGTAATAAGTGTCGAGTCATGTGATTTTTTTAACCCATGAATGATATAAACTGAATGATACAATTATGAATGCGGATATCATAAGGCAATTTAAAAAGTTGTATGATAACAAAGTTCAAGATATAGGGCCATTCTGTGTGGAATTCCCTCCCCATACAGTACAACTAAGTAATTACATAACAAAGCCATAAAAAGAATCCAAGGAAGACGTTATAAAAGACGCAAAGAAGCACTCATATATAAATATTGGGTTAATGGACTAAGTGACGAAATTATAAATGCGTAGGTTAAAATGAAACAATGCATCTGTATTATTTTGCTGTTTTGTGAAGTGTTTACTTAACCTTTCTTGTCATCCTTAACTCATGCAGCGAATAACATTCGTTATGCTAGATTAGGTCAGGTAAGGTCTGGCTGTCTGGTTCGCTACAGCAGCCGCTGTGCACAGCGCGGGACCTTCATCCAATCAACATTAAACTGCTTGCTTTTTAATCCAATCACTTTAACCACTGGCCTTGGACGGTTACCACCAACCTTTTTCCCCCCTCACCAAAACACTTCAGATACAATATCAGTGTTACTGATACTACGAAAAGTACCTCCAGAAAAACAATCTTATTATTGCCATTAACAAATAAAAGTTCAGGTTAAAGAAGAAATGCGATGCTTATTGATATAATCAAATAAGTTTTTGCCGGCATTGGTTCATTACAGAATTCAAAGGTATATTCTCGAGAGAGAAAAGGGACGATATTACTTACAACGGTTGAGAGAAATTAACGTTCATTACCACTTCTGCAGAATACCGTACACATTTCTCAAGTTATTAGTACTTTCTTCATACACTTCCAGTATTTTTCGTAATGTTATGATAGGTCGATATCACCCGCGTTTTTTCGTTTTCTTTGGCTATTATTAGAAAACACATATTTGTTTTTCATTATCACATGATATGTCATCTGCTAAGATCATATCTCGCCCGCAACTACCATGACTCAATAGCCATGGACTACCATTGTTGTCTCGTATTGACAACGTATTACAGGATTATGATTATGACTACCATGACATCCTGGGACTACGGTGGTAGCCCAACGAGTATGGTACAATGGTAGCTACGCCGTATATACCTCACACGTGCCCTCTTGAGGTATCTTGAAAGCTCAAGACTACCATTCTCCATAACTGTCGTGACTACTAAGGAAATTATTGTAGCCCAAGAGTATCATAGTAGCTTAGGGCTATCATGATTGTATTAATACAGCACTGACTACCTTAATCGACCAGAACTCTTACGTAAATTATCTTATTAGCCGGATTTACGGAAATTATCGTCTTAATAGCCGAAGACTGTCACAGTCGACCGGAACTCTGATGTAAATTATCTTAAATGCCAAGAGCCCAGGACTCGACTATAAAATTGGCTTACGACTCTTATGGTAGGCTAGTATAATCTACGATAATAGTGTTTGTCCAGAATGATAATGATAATCCAGGATAATCATTGTATTAAAGAATTAGCATAGTATTCTAGAAATAACATAGTTGTAGAAAAATAATGGTAATCCTGGATTACTGCTACTATGGCTAATGGAATCCGAGCATATTACATTAGTCCAACGTTGTAACTGGCACTGTCATGGAGGCCAGGCCTTAGAAAATCTCAGGTCGACTTCTGCAGTCATGGACAAAAAACTTAAAGCCTAGAAAATGGAATAAAGAATTAGAAAATGAACTCGAGTGGTCTTGCTCAATTAGATTTTCTTAATACTTTTTTGGGGGGAAAAATTAAATAACACGGTATTTTAAGTAGTATAGTCCTCCGATTTTTTATTGTAATACGTCTCAACAACTCAAGGTAGCCTAATATTGTAACTTTGAGCTACCAATGACTATATCATGGTCGCCCAGATCTACCAAAGACTATCATGGTAGGTCAAGACTACCAAGAAAACTATCATCGTAGCCATTTCAACGAGGCAATTAATTACTACTCAGCTACAAAGCCATGGTAGCTCCAGGCCATGATGTACACCACGGTTGTCCAGAAGAACGTTTACTATTGCGATAGCCAGGGCTACTCCTAATTACCTTGGTAGCCTAGCATGTGTCTTAGGCTACCATGGCAATCCAGGACTATCATGGTATAGAGAATCTCTGCAGCTGAGGGCAATTACATTAACCTAAGGCTATCCTGAGAGTCGGTAATTACTTGCAGCCCGAGAGTATCAGAGCTGCTATGGCAGGCTACAATGATCATGGCAACTTAGGACTACAGTAATTAGTTCATGGTAACTTAAAATTATCAGAGTAGATCCAGTAATGGGCGGGGGGTGGGGTCAAAACCATCATGGTGATTCCCGGTTCATGGTGCCAGCTCAAATATTTGATGGTCGCCGCCCAAGGCTACCATGATTACCTCAGTCGTGGTAAATCCATGTCTCCATGGTGGAGGTTCAGTGAGGTAGCATTACCAGAACCATAATGATACCTTAGGACTGTAATGGTAGCCCAGGACTTTCATGCTAATCCTGGGTCGTGATAGTAACTAGATTATGGTGCCATCATATTATAAAGACAGGTTATCATGGTAACCCCTTAGACTAAGGCGATAACTTACAGCCATAATACTGTCCTAGACTATCATGGTATTGTCTAAACCGTGGTGGCGAATCAGAGTTATGGTAATAGCCTAGGACTACCATGGTAACCCGTAAATTAAATAAGTAATGCAAATGTGCCGTCATAAAAACGAATTACGTTTATATTATAAATATAAAAGATTATGTTTATACCATACACGAAAAAAAATCACCGAGTAAAAAAATTCTAAATTGTTTGCTGTTAAATATTTCACATCCCTTAAAAATACATCTGAAATTAATGAATTATTCCCATTAAGTTATAATGGTGGGCAGTTTTAGAACGAATAATTAATTACCCTTGTTTCTTACTATGTTTAAACTGCGTATTTAAAACATAAAATGGAGCGAGTAAAGCGGAAAATTCCCATTATAACACAATTTGGTATTAAAAGGCATAGTTCTTTGTTGATTATAAAACATAGTTCTCTTTTTCCCCAGTAATCATCGCGGGGTGAAGTATTTGTAGCAAAAATATCCGATTGAAGCATTTCTGTGTGAAGTATTTACAAAAAAAGAGAATATGAAAAGATGTGACGTTCCACAACTGTACAACATGGGGAACATTTGACTGACACGGGGGAGACATTTCTCCACCACGCTCTTTGTAAATCATTTCGTTTTGACTCACAGCCGTGTTTATAGAAAGGTAATTCGTTATAGGGCTTGCACATAAACCATGAAAAAAAAGAATGAACCTAAGTGCAAAATTATGCAGCCGGCTGTAGGATGATAAATGTAATTTGACGAACAAATAAAATATTTGACAAGAATGGAGGTGGTGGGGGGGTCGGGGGTCGGCCATGAGGCAACCCAGTGGGTTACGTCAGTCCACAATACTTCCGCCTGACTCACTAAATCTGTAAATACTTCCAAAAATACGCTCTGTAGATCATGGCTCGCCCAGCGTATAAGTAAGAATAATTCCTGATGATGCAGAAGGTTTTGAGGGTTGGTGGTGCTGTTGCAGTGGCAAGGTTGGGGGGACTTGTTGGGGGGAGAGGGAGCCTGTGTTAGTGGGGGATGGGTGGGTTGGGGGGGGCTGGGGGGTGTCCCACTGATTCTCAACCTCAACTTTCACATCCAATGTACCCATCATGGCCTCCCCAGGATATTCTGGTTGCCAGTTGTGTCACCCGTGTCGTCAGGATGGGTTTAAAATGGTTGACGAGCACTTAATCTGATACGTTTTTCCTCGTTACATAGTGTATGGTAACAGCCGAGTTGCCATGACTTCATTATTCTACGACTCAAATCAATTAACAGTCGTCTGAGTGATGAGTCAGGCCTCTTCACAGGTTGGCGTGAGGTTGAAGCAAACGCCTAAATTTTGAAAGCGAGGGCTTGGTTAAGAATCCAGAATTTACGTATAATTATACAAGGTGACGTCACAGCCAGCACCACCTTTGTCGCCATCTCCCCCTCTCCCCCTCCCTGACTTCTCCACTGGCTGCACCACCTGCCCAAAACTTGTCCCAAGGTCACCACCCGCTACCTTAACCTTCATGACCTCACCTGACCTCACACACAAATTTTCAGTCTCGTTTGGCAAATAAGGACGCGCTCCTTGACCGGAGGTACCTCTTCTTGGGTGAGGGTGGAGGAAAATCTGGTGTTTGTGGGCGGCTGGAGGCGGTGTGGGCGGCCGTAGTACACATGTCACATGGTCAGCTGTCTTGTGAGGAGGCTGAGAAGCGAATGATCGCTGGCCAAGCACGTGTTGGCCCACAATGACCAGCTGAGGAGAAACCAGTCCGAAAAAAATTCCGTTGGTTGACGGCCGTAACAAAGGATTAACTTATCTAAGTTGTTGTTGTGTTTCAACAGCCTGACGGACCTGCGACACCTTCTCGACCACCTTTCACGCTAACCTCTGTCAACTGATTACATAATAGTGGAATTACATAGCCATAAAGGCGTCTTACCAGAGGGGATAAGTTTGACCGAGCATAACGTTGGCGGGGGTGAGGCCAGTCTCGTGGACGTAAGGTCGATAATCTTAACCAACTTGATGAGAGACCGACCTTAGGCGTCCCGTATTAACACGGCCTCTTATATTCGCGAGTCTTATCTTCACCCAAATGTTGCAAACGAAAGTTTCGATGCCGCTATGGGGAGTCTGTCACTGCCTGTTGAACCCATTCAAAACAAAATGGATAGTCTATGATTTTTTAAGAGTGTAAAACATGGAGAAAGTCGGTGGTTGGTGTTGGCTTCAAAAGTTTTGGCGGGTGTGTGTGGCGGAGGTCCCGCGCACCGTTGCCACGGTGCGCCCACCTCCCTCGCACCATCACTCTCACGCCTTCCTTACATTTGCCAAAATACCAATCAGGCGAGTGAGTGCATTGCTGTGCAACAAGTAGCCCTCACAGCCAACTTGACGCACAGCCCCGGAACCGGCGGTAGGAGGCCGGGAGGGAGGGAGGGAGTAAATGCGTATTATAGGGGGGGGGGGTTTGGGGGAGGAGGGGGAGTAGGTGGGGGACGAGGTGGAGGAGGAGGAGGAGGGGAGGCGACTTCGACAAAGGAGTCGGCGACAACTGGCACCAGTTTTATCTATCGCAACTGTCTCTTAATTCGCCGTTTATCGTTGATTATGAATCGCCTTCATGTGTGGATCACGATCTGCGGCCAGAGTGCCGTAGACACGGCAACATGGTGAGGGCGTTTGACCTACAAAATCCTGTACCAAGACGTGACGCTGTAGTGACTGTTTCGTGAGGGTCTGACGCCCGCGCCCGCACGCCCACTACCACCCCACGCCCGCGCCGCCCACAGCGCCCAGACAGTCATCACATATTCATGGTGCAGTGCCGCTGTTGGCCGCCCTGCACTACGGAGAGGAAATCAATACGAGACGTGGCAGCCGCGCAGTGTTGGCCGCCGGTACTACGGTGTGAGAGGGGGGAGAGCAAGCCCCACCTCTCCCCCCTCCTCTCTCTCTCTGTCTCTCCTCTCTCCCTCTCTCTCCCCTCCATACCTGTCCCATCACATCCCGGGACCGTCCCGACACACCTATCCCATCTCCCTCCCGCCATAAGCGACACAAAACGAGTTTTTGTTGTATACTCCCAGCGTTCCCAGACTGCAGGTCCGTCCTGTACCGTCCCGGCTAACCTGCCCCGTCCCAGCTAACTTACCCCGTCCTGGCTGCCTGCCCCGTCCCAGCAAACCTTCCTCGTCTTTACCAAACATGCCCTTTCCGTCAAACCTATTCTGCCTTAGCTAGCCTGCCCGTCCCAGCAAACCTACTCCGTCACATCTGCCTGCTCAGTCACAGCCAAACTGTCCCGTCCTATCAAACCTGCCCCTGTCCCAGCTAATCTGCCCCGTTCCTACCTGCCCCGTCCCATTGTTCTCTCCTAGCGTGTTGTCCCGTATCAGTCCCTCCCACATACTAGCCATTCCATACCCCTCCCGCTCTGATGCTGAACCTCCCTCCCAGATCACAGTGTCAGACAAGCTAATGGGACATACCCCCTCCCGTCCAGTCCAGTCCCTTACTTGTCTTACCTTGTCCTAGGACGGGTGGGTGGGAAGGGAGGGGACTTGTCCCCCCCACTCCTCCCTCCCTCCACCGCCTCTATCACTGTCTCATCCACTCAGCTGTTTACACCATCTGTGAACAGGATTGTTTTCATGTGCGGCTGTGTGTGTGTGTGTGTGTGTGTGGGTGTGTGTCTGTGTGTGTGTGTTATTTATTTGTTTGTTACGGGAAAAGAGTTTTATGCTTGTGTTGCCCCGTCTCTCAGTCTTGTATTTTATATGTACTTATGTTCTAACCTTATGTGTGTGTTTGTCAAGATGTATGTGTGTGTATTAGTGTCTACATGGCGTGTATGTATGTGAGTATATCTCACTCCGTGTGCGTGTTTGCACCGGTGTATATGTACGTGTGTCTGCATTAGTTTCGACATGTGTGTGTGTGTGTGTTACTGTATGCCCGTCAACCAGTTAATCCTGTTGTATTTGAGTGAATCTTTGAAGTTATTTCATCTGTAATTGTTTGTTTGTGTGTGTGTGTATATATATATATATATATATATATATATATATATATATATATATATATATATATATATAT
>JAYMFT010000004.1:123926-139238 GCA_038088735.1 Panulirus argus | reverse complement strand
TAACGCGGGAAAAGGCGAATATGTATGAAAAAAAAAAAAAAAAAAAATATATATATATATATATATATATATATATACAACCCTAGGACCCCTTTTACGGGGCTCCTGCAGCTTCGAGGCTGCGCTATTTGCCGGAGCAGGATAGAGTGGGTCTCTTTAAAGGCAGGAAACTCCTCGACGAAACTATACTCCTTTCCGTCCTCTGAGGATGATACAGCCCCGCCGAGGGCGGCTTCCCCGCTCGGCCATTGCCACCAGCAGTCTCTAGACTCTAGACCAGTAGATAGATAGACCAGCACAGATATGTGCGAGAGAGAATTAAGGTTGTGTTGCGTATGTCTCTTGAATGAGTCATTGGAAACCACATGAGTCCCCGGGGTCAGCCGTGAGTCTCCCATTCTGACTCATCCCTGACGCCATACCTCCTAACGCTCCTTAAGGTGACGTCACGCCTGCTGATGCTTTCCCGCTGCTTACGTCATAGTCAGTAACATTCCTTAACCGCTCACGTTGCAGCTGATTCCCCTCACTTGGTGACGTCACGTCTGTAGACGCTGTCCTCAGATGACGTCACGGTTGACGCTAGCCCGCCTTCACCCAAGGGGGAAGTCATGGCAGCTGACGTTTCTCCGCTCGTCAGCTCACGGCCAGTGACATCCTGACTAGTTACGTCACATCTGCTGGCGTCCCCCCCCCCTCCACGGGGAAGATCCTAGCCGCTGACTTGACATTACCGATGACGTCACTGGCGATTTCACAGGCGCCAACACTCATCTCTGCTGACTTTACAAATGCCATCGTAACCCCACTGATGACATCATGGCTGCTGACACTCCACACGCTGGTGACATCATGGCTGCTGACATCCCACACACTAGTGACATCACGGTTGCTGACAGTCCACACGCTGGTGACATCATGGCTGCTGACAGTCCACACACTGGTGACATCACGGTTGCTGACACTCCACAAACTGGTGACATCACGGCTGCTGACGCTCCTCCACACGTGACATCACGGTTATTGACGTAGGGGGAGCCCACAGGATGTCAAGGTCTAGAGTGCAATCCCCTTAAGAGACACAGTACACTACCAAGGTCGTATATGGAGGCGAGGTCACGTCATGCACTAAACAGCCACGATTTACGACCCCTTGGGTATGTCGTTGACCCTGAGGGTCAGGCCAGGTCACAGGCCAGGACCGTCATGACCAGCGAGGTCGTATTGTCGTGCTCAAGGGTCATGCACATCAGTTCGCCCTTAAAGGCCTTGGTTAGACGGAGTAAATACGGAGCAATGAGGATTGGGGGAGTGAGGGAGGGGAGGCCGGGAGATTTTAGCTTCGACTGATGTGTGACCATATCGATCCGTGCTCTGTGGCAGGGAGGCAACGATCACGCAGATTACGCAGGGATGGAAGCAAGGTAAGAGGCAGGGAAGACGCGGAGAGACGCACTCCGATAAGAGTAAAGGCGGGAACGAAAAGGGGTAAGTCGAATGGAGAATTGGCTGGATAGAAAAATGGCGATTGCAAAGAGATTTACGAAGTTCAAGAGATTGTGTGATGGGAAAGAAATGTTGAGACACACGAGTGTTAAGCTCCATTATTTTATGCACATTTATGTAATATTATAAGTAGACTTCACACACACACACACACACACACACACTAGGAAAAGAGTGAAGGAGACCAATCGTCTGCCGGCAGATATTGGATTTGGAAATATTTAGCAAGCTGTTTATATCCCGCATAGGACCAAAATTAGTTTATGCTTTTCAAGTTTGGTCACCGCACCTAAAGAAGAACAGAGAGTTAATAGAGAAGGTGTAAAGGAGGGCGAGAAGCATGGTGGCGGAATTAAGAGGGATGAGTTGCTGAGTTACGGGGAAAGATTAGAAGCCTTAGATTTGCCTGCCGTGTAAGCGAGAAGAACGAGCTAGGGGCGACCTGATCACACAACCTTTGAGTTTTAAACTAACTAGACTTATGGTGTAGACAGAGAAGACTTTTTCGAAAGATGTAAGGAAGAGGACCGCTAGAGGACACAACGTGAAATGAAGCGAGATGAGTAGAATAAAGAGAATGGTGGTATTGTAAACTCGAACAGTTTACGAGTGCTTAAAATTTTGTATGGTAGCAGAGAATGTTTAAGAGATGGGGCCCCACGAGTGTAGAAATCGCCACCCGTATAGTACAGATAGATAATTACGTACAAACACATATGTTAACAGACATGCAGACACACATCATCTCATCTAGACGTATACATACGCACAAACACGCATGCACGCGCGTGCGTGTGCAGGGACGTACGTATAGAAACGCCCACACACGCATTCGCAGGGCCATAAAGAATGGTAACGGGTCTTCACTCCACATAGCTTGTGTAGCGGAACACTACCAGACGCCATGTGTGTGTGGGATTACTATTTACGTGTTACGGGGAGAGAGTCTTAAATTGGTGTTGCCCCGAACCTTAACCCTGTATATGTACTATGTCTTAATCTGATGTATACACAGGGGCATATGAACATCCCAGATTACGCCAGGTACCTCTTCGTGGACCAGACCCTTAAAGAAGAGGATGAACAGCTTGGTTGACCGTGAGCCGGCTGCCCTATCATGTGCTCAAGCCCTGGCCCTTTAGACTGGTGGGTCGTAACATTAACCACAACATTATGGAGGTTTTTATAATTACCTCTTTGTACTGAGCGGGGAGGGAGTTCTACACTCATGGGGCCCCATCTCTTGAACTTCCTCAACTATAATACAACTTTTTAAACTGTATGCTGGCCACATTCACAGTCTCATATTTCAGTTTATTCTATTTCCCACTACCCTTATACTACGAAAGTACCTATTTACATCTTTTCTACGAAGTTTCATAATCAAATTCGTGATATGGCCTCTGGTTGTTCCGTCCTTTGCATCTGTCTGCACCATAAAGCTGGTATAAAAACTTAAAGGTTATAATCAAGTCACCCTTTGCTGTTCTCTTTTCCATACTTGACATATTTAAGGCTTCCAGCCTTTCCCAGCAACTCGGCTTTCTTGATTCTGTCAACATCTTTGTTGCCCTCGTTTGGACCTTCTCTATTAGTTCTTTGGGCATCTTTAAGTTCGGTGAGCAAATTTGTGACCTATTGTGGGATAAGAACAGTTTACTGAAAATTTCCATAAACCTATACTTGAATTCTAGTCTAATATTTTCCCAGCAGACAGTCTGTTTCCTTTAGTGTTCTCCTAAATGTGGGACTCTGGCGACAGGATGCGGACGATGTCAGCTCACAATTCTCTCGTACACGGATTCCCGAAGGTTATACCTTGGTAGCTGATATTCATATCGAGACCTTTCGTTCTGTCTCATCCTCATCACTTGACATTTACCCGGGCCAAATTTCATGAACCATGTATCAGACCATCTCTGGAGCTTGTCCACGACCCCTTGCAACAAGGTTAATGCAACAATCCTCTTCGCTCTTCACTCTCCTCACGACCTTGGCATCCCCCGCGAACGTATCTTCGGGTAGGAATCCAGTCTTTCTGGCGAGTCATTTGCATAGATAAAAAAAAAAAAAAAAACAATGGTCCCAGGACAGAGCCCTGCGGCACGCCTCTTGGTGACCTCAACCCATTTCAAGGAAGCTTCCCTGACGGGCGTCCTTTTGTTCCCCTCCACCATGATAATCTCATCCATCAAGGTAGTGTTCCCCTTACTCCTACCTGAATATCCAGCTCCTTTACCAACCTCCTACATGTGGTAGAAATGTATGCGTATGTGCATCAGTACGTCACTGACATCCATATACCAAGCGGTTAGACGTCAGTGATATCAAATGTGAAACAAGAGTATTTGAACTTCATTTATAGTCTCTATGAATGGTCATTAAGATCTCTGGAGATGAAACGAAGAAATCTTAAATACCTTTAGATCCTATGCAAAAAATATTCGATCCAAAAATTTCAAGACCGAATTATTAAGAATGTAGTTAAATCGGAAGCGAGCAAAAAGGAAAGGACTTTATATACTCTTTACAATACAGAAAATAAAGTCATTTATAGGGAACATCAGAAACTGTCAGAATCTGATGGACCATGAATAAGATCGATACTGAACAAGACAAAAATGTCATCACAAGCAGTTTTTAAAGCCTCATATCACAGCCTATTTCAAACACCATAAAATGTTCTATTGACTGGAAAGAGAACTTTTTATGGAAGATTCTGATAAAATAATTTCGAATGCAAATGAAACACGAAGCCTCTCTAGAGAGCAGCTTTGCTAAAGAAAGCAGATCTGTTGGCTGTTTATTATTTAAAATAGATTGAGTATTTAAAGAAAAGAAAATACCCTCTGTTATAGTTTATCTATAAGAACATCAAACCGATGTCCTATTATATGTTATATACGCAAGGACTGAGACATCAAAAGCTGTTTGGACGTTCCCAGCTCCTAGCACTTAAATAAAAGCCTAACCCAGCCTAGGCGAAAAGGACACCCAAAGCCATTTAAAACAGGATTGCTGCTGACTGTTAGGACGAACAATAAACCTCTCATTATAACCTAGCAAAAATTACTTCAAAAACCATTTAGAACGCTGGGTTATGGTGGACATTTAGGTTATGAGAGCGCGGCCAACGAGGTTTCAGAAGAGCGGGCCCACCCCATCAGAGCATGGAGTGAGAGCGTATTTGGGAACAGGGCCAGGGGCAGCGGAGCGAGCCACCAGCCTCTCCCACGCTCTCCCACAAGAAGAGAGGAGCGCAGTGGGGTGTTCATGCAACCCGAGGTGACAGTTGACTGGTGCATGGTGGCCACGACAGCCCTCCATCTTACCTCCCCCTCCCACACAAGTTGCAACCTCACACCATATGGCTACTCCCGATTCCCGCCTCATCGCCCTCTCCTGTTGTTCTCATCGTTGGCGTCAACGCTGAACTCGATTCATGGCGGGAGACGCAGAGCATGTCGTAATACCCCACGGGGGGAAGCCGGGATAGACAATAAGAAATAGAAAAAAAATAACATAAGAGAGCCGGCAACGGCAGATCAAAGTATAGAATGAAGCCGAAATGAAAACAAACCGTGCGAAGCTAGGAACATTGAGATCTAATCAACGGGTGGCGCATGCCTCCCTGCCCTCGTACTTCTGCGTTGGCCTCCTATTTTTACTATCTTATCACCCTCTCTATAACATTCGCCATTACTGATGATCACCTCGTGGAATATATATTATTCCAGCTCAGTTAGATATCAGATAAAAGTCGGTGATCGCCACTTCTTAGTAAAGGACGATAAGGAAAACTTACACACCTGCGGTTTATTTTTTCGCCTCTTCGGACGCCAACACAAGGCCGTTGTCTATGCACACCGTTTAATACGACCCTCGTCACACACTTCACGGGCGTTAAGAATTAAACCGAAGGCACAAAAAAAGTTCAACATACGATCTCTCTTGAAAACGCTGTATCAAGTATCAATACGGAACTCCTTCCGTTATCGATCGCGGCACGGAGGACAATAAGCGGGGTGAGGTAGTAGTAAGACACCCAGACATTTAATTGGTTCTCAATGGCGGGAACCACGTGACCGAAGAGCTACGTTCCCTTGTCTCTTCCCGCCGTACTTATGGTCCTTCTGTTGTTGTTATGTAACACGGGGGAGGAGAGAGAGAGAGAGAGAGAGGCTTGACTGCATGTTTAATAGCTTAGGGTACGTTTTGTCCGCGTCATATTATAGAGAAAAAAATACTCTTACCTGTCGTCGTTGTGGCGTTATTTCTACCCTTTTTTTCTTTGTAGTTAGCCGGATTTAAAGAGAGAACGTTAAGGCAGCAATGTTTTTAGGATATGAATAAAAACAAACATACATGTATATAAAGATCATGATGTGTCATCGGAATGCTGACGACGAGAGTCAAGGGGATGTTGAGGAGGTGTTCAGAATTCTTTATGCCACGTAGTTGAAGGTCGGCCAGGGCGGTCCCCTGAGAACCACGTGGCGGATATTGTGTTGTGGTTTTTGCGAGGCCGATAATGAAGTGTCAGGGAGGTTAACTAACCCATAGTGAGTGATGCCCAAGTCCTGCATCTCTAGAGTTGACTGACTTGTAACTGTTGGTGGTTAACATGCCCCTTGGAGGAGGGCGTGCGACCTGATGGGGGCGAGATGCGAGAAGCAAAGGAGGCGAGGGAGGGAGGAAGGTAGAGAGAGCGGAGGCAAAGCGAGGGAAAGAAGAGGAGAGGAGGAAAGAAGAGGGGGAGGAGAACGGTCCGGAGGAAGGGAGGGAGAGAGAGAGAGAGAGAGAGAGAGAGAGAGATGAGGAGAAAGGAAGAGAGCGGAGGGGAATCATACAAAAGATGACAAAAGACTAGAGAGATGAGAAGGGGAAGTAGATATTAAAGTGCTTTGTTGTGGGTGTATTCCCGTCACTCGCCTCTCGTCTTGGTTCTAATGAGAACCTCCCGAACACCCTAGTCGGTCGACGAGTGCTCACACGAGTTTTCTCGGTTGTGTTGAGGGGCTCTATCGAGGTGCAACTTGGAACACAGTAACCTCCTAGATCACAGATTACAATCACCCTTTAATAAGCTATCATAGGCTCGGTGCCCAAACCTTACAGGACTGACGATTCACGAGGTTGCGAAGCGTCACTTCTGATGGGGGTCTGTCGTGGGTGGATGGGGTAGATGTGGGTCTGTCGTGGGTGGATGTTGCGGATGTAAGCACAATGGATATAGTTAAGTACACTGTTTCCCTCTTGGTCACAACAGTACCAAACCTTAAACACGACAGCACGATCCCCTTGAGCAAGGTGGTGCATTTCTTGAGAAAGGCGTTTAAACTGCTGGGTATAATGGCGTGACCTTTGACCACACTCCACAAAGGGTTAGGCAAAAAAAAAAAAGAACAAGGCCGTCTTGAACCCGAGGGTCATAACGTTGTGTCTAAGGTCTTGAAAACTGGTTGCATTGTAGATATCAACACATGAAAATGACTTCGTCGAACGAAAGTGATTTCCATGCTCAAATTCTCTCTCTCTCTCTCTCTCTCTCTCTCTCTCTCTCTCTCTCTGGTTTCCGGCAAGACAAAACAGCTTTCAGCAAACACTCCACAAATAGTACTCTAGCAAATATGAAGATCACTGAGTGGCAACAACAATCTGTACGATTTACCATTGACCAAATCACATGATAACGGTGTCCAACAGGAAGACCGCTGGTCTGGTTCCTCGTATCAGTTGGATTTAATATGTAGTTACAAGGTCAAGAGGCAACGCTATTAGCGTTCCTTACCGGAGGGGAGTAAGGTATACGCCATTTACTACACTTCGTACCCAGTGTATCGCTAGTCTCCCTCAAAATCATACACAGTTTCCTTCAATATCTTTATATTGATAATTTTTTTTCCAGCACATAATATCCGAACGCTTTGACCTGGCCTTTAAAGTTGAGGTCAAAGGCTAGGCCTGATATTATACCCAAGGACTGTAAATCGTGAGTTTGGTCGTCAGTTGATGTGTTCTTCACACTATCTATATTAATATTTGCATCTTTCCCCAGCTGTGTCTGTAGTCTTTAAGAGCCTTCTCCCTGTCACCGTGTGTCCAGTGGACCTACGGAAACATATCCTAACCAACCCAAATCAGTCATAACGTTATCCAGACTAAATCTAACCTGGTGTAACAAAACCTAGTACAAGCCTGTTTACAATAACCTTACCATACCGCACCAAACCTAATGTAACGTGACCTATCAAACGAGACCTAAGCTAGCCAAACAACCCAAAGAAACCTTACCTATATGACCTAACCTAAGCAAACCAAAGAAACCTAACCTATATGACCTAACCTAAGCAAACAACCTAAACAAACCTAACCTGTAGTAACCTAGTCTAACCAAATACACGTAACGTTACTCAAACCTATCTCATTTCCTTTCTTCACACATTGTTTTGATTTGATAAAGCCCGTTTGTTAGTCATGTTGTTTATAATCACATTTTGTTACATGTCAGAGTTAAGTTTTACGATTGGTATTTTCGCAATATTGGTTTTGAGTTTCATATTTATTTATTTTCCTCTCTTCAGTGCATAGCCCAGGAGTGAGAGGCGCCCCATTTGTGATTACATTTATTCTGATTTTTAAGATACTGTAAAACACTTACCGATACCTTCCTTCGTGAAACATCATTTTAATAGGTCAGCTCAAAGACTAGGCCCTCACACTCAAGGGTGGTACCGTTGTGCTTAAGGGTCGTAGAGCTGTGCTCAAGGGGGTTGATTGACCGAATGGTCCAGATGGTTCATTGTGGACCGGAATAAACCAATATGATGCATCAACAGCGGCGAGGATGGACCAGATGTACCGATGATGACCGGGATGGACCAGCATGAAACACGTTGGACTGGGGTGGATGGACTGCCGCCAAGAATCGAGATGGGTTGTAATCAAGTACCAGTACCGAAAACTCGTGGGTTATCTACCAAACAAGGACAGGTGTGGACCAGTAAGGACCAACTAGGATTATAATGGACCAAAACGGATCATCAAAGACCAGAATGGATCACCAATGGCTAAAATAGATCACCAAGGCTTAGAAGGTCCCACCAAAAACAGCTCAGGACATGTACAGACTGCCACTGTGGACAGGAATTGATTACATTGGACAAAAGTGAACCACCAGGAACTAAACCGAACCATCAGTGACTAAGGGAGCGATTATCCAGAGACTAGGGTGGTCACCAAGTATCATTATGTACTATTACAGATATGCACAGACCAAAGAAGACCATTTAAGACCAGGAAGGACCAATATTGGCCGACGGAGCCCATGAAAAAGGACAGATAAAGACCATTTTAATACAATAGGGGCCATGTTAAGATTACCAAGGGCCAGTTTGGACCACGGTGACCATGGTGAACTACGATGGGCCGGGTCGGACCACACGGACCATGGTAAACTATTACGGGCTAGGTTGGACATGGAGCATGGCGACGAACTACCATAGGCCAGTCTCAAGGACCACGGCGAACTACCATGGACTAGCCTCTACCATGATGAGGCCCATGGTGAATTACCAAGACCCAGGCTGGACCAGTGAGGACTGCTAACACGAGGCCTATGGGGTCGTGGACCCTCTCTGAACACGAGCCCAACCGTCGGTTAGGCCTATAGAGAACCCAGGTTGCTACGGATACAGATACATCATGCTCTCATAATTACAAATGCCTAATTAATCCACTCAGCATCACGTCTGACCATCATCAAATATGTATAAAAAAGCGCAGCAATTAACTTTAATCTCAAGAGCAAACTGAGGAAAAATAGGATACCTCGGCAAACCCCCGGTCCTGCATATCAATAACAAGGAATGTTGCGCGTCAGAGGTATCAGTTTTACAGAAATAGATCTCCATTGTAATCAAACCTTTACAAATGTCCTGAAACACTACAAATGATACTCGATAAACGCGAAAATAATGGACGGAGTGAGAGAGTGTGTTGTGAGAGAGAGGAGAGAGGTTAGAGAGCGGGGAAGCCCTCGCCGGTCTCCCTCCCCCCTCCCCCAAACCTTTGCCAAACGTTATATCTGCCACACATGTTCCCTTCTCCCTCTGTCCTCCAAGAAGAAACGTTTTCCTTGCTTGCTGGGGGTGCGGGGGGATTGGCGTGGGGGACGCGGAACAAGCAAACCGCGCCATTAACTTCAAAAGAAATACTCAATTCTTATAATTAAGGTTAGGCTTCCTTTGTTCTCTCAGAGTTGACGGATGTGTCGGGGTGTGGGGCGGCGGCCATACTAGCAGCTTTAGCCTAACATATTACTCCAGAGAGGAGCACTGAGGTTAAGCTGTGTTGATATGGTGGCCATAATACAACGTTAGCAATGTCATTCTGCAATATATCACTAACATCACATGCACGTTGAGCCGCCCTGCAGCCCAGGCAAAAATTTACCACAGATGTGCCTCAGCCTGGCGTGGCCGGGCAACGTGATTGGCTCGCGGATAGAACGGATGAGGTGCGATTGGTGGAGCAAGAAAGAGGAAGTGTTCTGAGTGGCTAGAATGTGAACCGGGGTGACGCGCCGACCAATGGGATCCTCGGCGTCCCCAGAGTCCATTGTTACCAGTTTGGAGAGATAAAATTATAGACCTTAATACCCCTTTCTCTCACCTTGCAGACCCATTTGAATATATACTGTATATTATACTAATACATTGTAGTAGTACAGTAGGTGTTCGAAGCTCAGAAGGGCAGAAACGGGGAAAGGAGAGGTGAAAATACTTGAAGGCAGGGATGTGTTGCGGGCGCGTGGTGGCAGCGTTGTCATGGCCAGAGCCTGACGTGAGTCCCGCTGTTGTTGAGTCTCCACCATGGCCGCCGCCGCTATGAAAGACCCGAGGACTTTCTTTACACAGGGCACAGCTGCTCAATTTGCCTATGTGTACAACTTATACGAGGAGGCGGTGAAACTGAAGGCGGAGCAGAAGAATAAGAAGCCCGAGGAGTTCCTCAAGCTGGACAAATGGTAAGCCGGGAGGAGAGAGAAGTTAGCATGTCATTGAACCTTACTTTGTGTTGGCTGGCCAGCCTCGGCCTCCCGTGAGAGAGGGAGAAACGTCAGTGTTTTTGTATTTCCCGCCCGCTGGAGGCCGCGGGTGGCGTGTGTGGTGGATGATGTGATAGTGACAAACATAATTGTGGTGTAGTACCGCCCGCACGCCCATAGGGCCGCCCATGGCCGCCCGCAGACCGTCACAGACTTGGCAACGTCGCGCACCCCGCAACCCACCGAATTTATTTATTTATTTCCTTCACAAGTTTATTGTTTTTAGTATTTATTGATGAAGCGGTAGTGTGGGCCACGTGTTGACTGGCACGTGGCAGGGGCGCGGGCGTGAGGGTGGTGGGGGAGGGGGGGTGTGGGCGGCTGAGATGTGAGGACGGTGGTGGTGGAGGGGGGGGTGGGAGCACGCGGCACGCGGCCACCTCGGCTGCTGTGTCCACCCACTGTGCTGCTGTTGATGCTGAGGCACCCACACCTGCTGTGACATCTGTCACATCCACTCCTCTTGCCTGATAACGGCCGTGGCTACTCTGAAGTGGCTGAAGCTTGACATTCTTGGTCCTTTGATGCTTGTGTTTCTTGTCTTACGTATTTTCCAGTGATTTATTGTTGCTGTTACAGATAAGGTTATGGTAATCGTTGCTGTTACTGTTGACGAAGTATACTTTGACGCAGGTGTTGATGCTGGTGGTGCTTGACAGCATCAACGCCAGTACGATTCAGTGGTGATGCTTTACAGCTGTTCAGCATCCTAGATTAACAGTATGTTTTTATATGAAAATGCTTCTTATATGTCTAGAGTGTGCTGCTCTACAGCAGTGGTTATAACCTTACCGTAGCTCTAAGTTTGTTTATATATAAATAAAGATATCGATTTCATCGTTTGCACCTATGAAGGGCCCTGCACACTTCTGTATGTGCAAATATTCTAATCACCAGTTTATGCTGTTGGTGTTATAGTTTTCTGGCCGTTGGTGGCATTTAGTCTCATGCCCACGTTAATACATCACAAGCTGGTGTAGTTCGTAGTTCTTCATTTGCAGTTATTACTGCACTTGTAATGTTATCCCCCTTCCCTTGATTGACTTTCATGTGTTGTAACTATCTTTATTTTGCTGTCATTTCTGTAGCTGCAGCTGTCTTTATGATGTTGCATGATAGCAGCTCTGTATGTGTGGTGTGTCTCATGATTGGCTGATTGCTGTTTGTTTTACAACTTTCACTGATATTAGATTACAGATGCATTGCTTAGAAGAGATCTGCCACTTAGTAATTAACTGTGGGACTTGTTGAATCAAGTAATTACTATTGATCATTCTTGCTGGGGGAATTTTTTTTATTAGTGGTCTTGATATCACTTAATGGCATCCATTGCATTTGTTTTGATTACACTAGGGGTAAAACTACTTGATAAATTATTGGATGAAATATTTCAGCTTCAAAGACAAGTGTTGTGGAAACATCATAGTCTTTTTAGATACATTTTTGTTGTTAGTGTGTAAATACCCTATTAAATTGCTGACCATACCTTTTAGGAAGATGGGAACATTTTTGTCGAGGTATTGAAGAATCTTTGTGTAGAACCCATATTGTTAATAGCCAGATATTAGTGTTTTTGTGGCGTAAACAGTATTTTGGTAAATCTTTTGTTTAGAATTAAGTGAAAAAACTTAAGTATGTTTTCATCCATTTCAGTGAAGCTCACACTAGAGTTCCTTTTGCAGTGCATGTTTTCTTGTGCATGAAGAGTGTTTAGACCTCTGCACACTTTTCATTGGTCATAACCCCACATGAATGCATATGATAACTCATCCCTTAGTTTGTCTTGCATTTAAAAGAAGGTTTGGGGCATATGTAAGGTGGAATTAGACTTTCATATAATGGTGCTAGTGGGGGTGAATTTTCTCCAGTGCTCATTGATGAATTTCTTTCATTAGCTGGTCCACATTTGTATGTATGGGTGAAAAGTGTTAGACATTCAAGGGTGCAATGGTGTTTTGTTTTACAGTAGAAAATTAACCAAAACATTCAAGATTATTTTTGTTTGTCTTAATGAATTGTATTTGCGTATTTTAACAATGCTTTTTGGTTATTTTGGTGATATGTTAAAAACTACATATTTGATTTTGTAGTGTATTGATTATTAGTTTTATTTATTTAATTATGCATTATGGTTATTCTGTTCACATGGTAGGAACTGCAATTGTGCAGTGGTAATCCATTGGTACAGCATCATGAATCAAGAATTACGGATTTGAAAATAATATGGACTGACAGTTATGAATGCATGATTTTGCAAGATGTGAAGAGGTATTAGTTGATAAGTATATACAGTAAGTTATGTAGGAGAGTGTTGATCTCGAGGGTTGTGACGTACACAGACCATCGGACAGGGGAGGGACAGCATTGCTTCAGGAGGGTTAAAGTAGTGGACTGTGGATCAAGTGTTTGCTTTGATGAATCTGTGTGAGAAATACTTGGAGAAAGAAAAGGTTTGAATGTGACATTTATTGATCTAGAGAAAACATATAAGGTTAATAGAGATGGTCTGTGGAAGGAGTTTTGATTATATGGTGTAGGAGGAAAGCTGCTAGAAGCAGTAAAGAGTCTTTGCTGAGAGAGTAAGGCATATTTATGAGTGTTCCAGGTGAAAGTGGCTCTTTAGCAATGGTAAGTGATGTCACCAGGGCTGTTTAATCTTTTTGTAGATGGTATGGTGAAGGAGCTAAATGTGAGTTTCTTTTCTACGGTTTGTTGAGGTTGGGGAGATAGGAGATGGAAGGTGACTCAGTTGCTATTTGCAGATGATTTGGTTCTGATGTCATATTGAAAGGAAAAATTTCTGAATTTGGTGTCACAAGTTTGGGAGTGCGTGTGAGAGGAGAAAGTTGCTAGTTAATGCGGATAAGAGTAAGATCATTAAGTTTTGCAGTGAAAAGAAACAGGTTGGTTGGAATGTGAGTTTGATTGTAGAAAACCTGCTGAAAGTGGAATGTTTTAGATACCTGTAAGTGGATATAGCAGCAGATGGATCCATAGGAGCTGAAGTAAGCCATAGGGTGAGAGAGGGGACTAAGGCATTGCATGCATTTTTTTTATTTAGTAGTGTAAGGAAAGAGGTCACTCTTTGAGGGTGAAGAGGGATATGTTTGATGGAATAGCAGTCTTAACAGTGTTGGATGGATGTGTTGTGAGGGACTTTGTTAAGAATGTACAGAAAAGGGTGTATGTGTTGGGAATTAAGTGTTTGATAAACAATTTGTAGTGTGAGGAGTGTTGATTAAGAAATTACAGAGTAAGAAGTGTAAGTGTGTGTTTGAGAGAGCTGAAGAGGGTGTACTAAAATGGTGTGGACATATGGAAAAGATGTCTTAAGAAGGTATGCAGATCAAAAGTGGAGGGAATAAGAAAAAGGGGGAACCAAGGAGGGGGTGGAAGAATGGGGTGAAAGAGACTGAATATTTGGTGCCTGAACATGCAGGAAGGTGTTAGGTGAGCAAGGGGTTGAGTGGATTAGACAACACAAAGCCATAAAAGTGTGATAACACAAGAAGTCGGTATACTTGGAATGTAGATAAGGTAGTGGCGAAGGAAGTACTTTATATAGCCTCATTTGAAATTGAATATAGACTTGGTTTGCTGGATGTTGTTGACTGGTATGTTTAAGAGCAAGGGGAACTTGGTAAGTGAAAGGTTTTCATAGTTGTTACATAAAGCATGATTGCTGCTCTTGTTGCTTGTAATGTGATTAACTTTCATTGTTGGGTATAGTTAGCCTGATAGGTTGTTTCATCATCTTGAACCAAAAGAGGAAGATGAAATATTTTTTATTTGATGGTGAAGCTTATGAGAGCACAAACAGTCTGTAAGTTAATGAAAATTCCAGCAAAGCAGAAGGGTATTGTGTGTAGATGACTAGAGATGTGTGATAGAAACCATTACTAGGCAGTTCATCAGTAGGAGGAATTATTAATTATTGATTGAAGCACTTACTGAACTTAGATTCATAATTTTTGTTGTAATTTGATGTTAAGAAAGGTACAATTAATTTTGGTTTCCCTATCAGGTACCAGAATGAACTACCTAAAAAGATTAAGGCAAGAGGGAAGGAGGCCCATCTCACTCATGAAGAACTGTGTCTTTGTATGAAATGGAAACTCTCTGTAAGTTATGCTTAAGATTTTGTTTTGTAACCATTAGTTATCTTTCTCAAAGAACTTTTTACTCAACATTGTATGCAAGGGAAGCATATAAGGACAAGGATAAGTGGAGACTCTTTTGCCATGTCAGCCCCTCTAATAGGAATTCATAGATGGAATGAGCATTAGATAAATGTTTTCTTCATCTTTTTTTTATACATATTCTCTATATCCCGCATCAGCGAGGTAGGATCAAGAACAGATGAATGAGTCTTGGGGGGGAAATCCACGCATAGGCCCTATCTCTGTTCCTTCAATTGGAAAAGGAAAACAGGAGGGGATGGTCTTCAGTCTCTTGTTTCCACCCCATGTAGTAACCCTTTATGACTCACTGGAAATACTAGGGAAGTATTCTTTCTCCCCTATCCCAAGGGATGATATATATATATATATATATATAGGAGAAAGAATACTTCCCACGTATTCCCTGTGTTGTAAAAGGCGACTAAAAGGGGAGGGATCAGGGGGCTGGAAATCCTCCCCTCCAGTTTTTGCTTTTCCAAAAAAGGAACAGAGAAGGGGCCAAGTGAGGATTTTCCC
>JAYMFT010000004.1:106645-123826 GCA_038088735.1 Panulirus argus | reverse complement strand
TAACGCTACCTCGCTAACGCGGGAAAAGGCGAATATGTATGAAAAAAAAAAATATATATATATATATATATATATATATATATTTTTATATATATATGAAGTTAGGTGTACTTTGTCAAATTGACTTTTAGAAATTTGAAAGTAGTAACTGTTCTCTCACTTTTTCCAGTGACAGGGAAATTTATAGAATAGATCATCTCCCTGTAACTCATATTCTGTTTTTTCAGACATCATCTCTGTTTTCATCCTCTGGACCATATCAGTTACACGTTTTTTGTTTTTTTAAGTCTTGTTGTCCTGACGAGGTGCATATTCTAATTCAGATTTGATAAAGGTTTTGAAATGCTCATCAAAATTTCTCATGTTCATATATTTGAATGCTGTTTTAATACTGACTGGTACAATTTTTCTTAGGAACTGACCTGTTGTTGTGTTTTTCACTCATATTCATGTCGCTTATTTCCTTTTAGGTTATTGTTATTTGTTGGCCTTCTCTTAAAATAACATTATAGCAACACATATGAGTGCATTGCAAGAGCCTTTGTTTGATGGATTTGATATCAGTATTTTTAGCCTTGTTTTAAGTATAGCAGACTGTTTAGATTCCCTTTTCTTAAGTAACATGGCATCTTAATCTCAGCCTAAGGTTAAGATTTTAAAGATAGTTGAGTAGTAGCAATGTGTTAGTTTTACAGGGAATAAGGCTTAGCATTGTTGCTGTATGTTAACTCTGTTCCTAGTACCACAGGGTTGAAAGAGAAGAGTTTGGTAAATTTTTTTGATGTATAGACACAAAAACTTACCGAGAGGTAAAGCTCATCTCTTATGGGTAAGGATTAATCCAGCCCCAAAGTAACTGAAATTATGCAAATGTAGGACTGAAACTTTTTTAACACAGTCCTGGATTATGTAAGTGGAACACCATACATTGTGTGCAGCCATGGAATTTCAGAATTCTTCTGTTTCATGGAAGAATATAGAGAAGAAGGTTTATTTGTATGTCCAAACTCTTTCAACCCATTCACTCTTAACCAGATTGAAAAATTTTTCATTCCCATCTTGGAGAGTATTAGAAACCCTTGAAGTACTTAAAAAAAGGAAGTGAAACATTCAGCGCATCACACAATCACAGCCATTTAAACCAAGTGCATCATAGATATTTATACTTTGATATGATAGATATTTAGATCTTAGTGCAACAGGTATTTTGTGACCTGAAGAGTTACCCTTCAGTTTTATCCTCTGATGTAGATAGCTTCCTCTAATGTCATATATGATATCTCTTCATAGTCTCTTAACATGTTCAAATTTCCCTGTAGGATTTAGTAGGATTAGGGCCTTGGTGGTGTGAGTATTTTGTTCTCCCTCATGATTTACTGTGGGTAATTAAGCCTTAAAAGTCTGTTTACTGTTTTAGAGTTTCTTGTGACATCTGGCATCTTTACATAGCTTTAGTCAGTAAATGGACCACTGATTCCTTCAGATATAGGTGTGAAATTTAGACCATTCGGATTTTGTGGTTAGAACTCCATTGATCAACTCTGTGTCTTATAGAGTTGAGACTGAAGGGACTAAGCCTTTGTCAGAGAGGAATATTTCATGTTGGATCAAGATGTTGCTGCTTTCTCAAAAGCTGGGCAAACTAATATAGTCTATGATAGAAGGGAAGTGGCTTTAACCATGGCTTTCCTAGGAAAAGAATTGAATATGACTAGAAGAATGAAGAAATTAATCAGAACTCAGGTGTTAGAAAGTTATTGAAAGAGATAATGAAGAAGGAAGAGCTTGGTTTGATGTTCAGGGAAAGAAGGGGGGTATCATAATAGTCTCTGTGTGGTCTGTAGTTATACTATCTTCATAAGTGGACATTCAAGATAAAAATGTCTCCATTGTTGATGGTTTTTGCTAGATCCTGCCTCTTTCATGTTTGTATGCTACCTGTTGCTCATTAGGTTTAGTCACAGTGGGGGAAGTGTGCTTAATTAAAAGTATGAGAGAAGATTGTGTCCCTAAGGGGATAGAAATAATGCATGTATACTAGTGGGAGGATTCAGAGGTGTATAAAAAAAAAAGACCATGAGAGTCAGAAAAGTGGTTGTGACAGTCAGGTACTCATGTTGGATGTTTAATTATTTGTTCCAGATTGGTAAGGATGGTAATACAAGGGCTTAAATTCCCCTAGGATCATGTTAAGTAGAGCCTAACCAATCCTTGTGATGTACATTGAAATTCCTGTATAGAGGATTTTAGTGCATGGATGTAGAACCTGTAGTGCATTGCAGCAGGTGGTTTAGATGCGGAAGTTTGAAAAAATTGACAAAATTAGGAGGAATATAGGAAAAATAGAATTAATGTTGTAGAGAACAGGAAAATCCAGATGCAGAGTCTTTCAAAAGTGGTGAGACCCAGGATCCATAAGGCAGGCAGGTGACATTGTACCACAAGAAACACAGTGCCCATCGTTGAAGTGGAAGTGAATTACAAAATTTAAGTGGAGAAGCAGTGTCACACATTAAGTGTGCTGATGTAGAAATGAATTTATGAAAATGACATAATTCAAGACTTGTCAGCTACTGATGATATACTTTTTACTGGTGCAAGGTTTTGAGGACTCTGTTATAAGGAAGTGAAGAATGAAAACATTATACATTACTTGATAGAACGGAGGGCTATCTTTTTTTCAGAATGTAAAAAACTTGTTTGATTACCTTAATGTAACTGAACATAACAAAACAACAGTTGCCTTCAGAGAAAAAGAGGGCAGAATAGAGTTTTTGGACCTTCAAGGCTCTGATACTCTTGAATAAGATACTGCTTTTATATTGACAGTTAATTTTGAGGATACAAAAAAATTGGAAAATTTGAATTTCCGAAAGTCTGTTTTAGCTTATATTGATAATTTTAAGAACCTGAATCACTGAGAAAGACTGAAATCACCTTACTTCTTCTCTAAGGCATTGTTGGGAAAGAAACCAGAAATCGTAATTTATACTTCAAAGATTGTAGAAGCTATGGTTTTAGATTTGCACCAAGAAATGTTGCCTATTGGCATGGCAGGTATGGAATTGTTAGATATTATCAATGAAATTAGAAGTTGCAGTAAGTACAGTAAAAGAAAACTGTGTTGATATGTTCGGCTCAAGTTTGTTTAATATATTGCCTGCAGAAATTTTAAGAGAGCTAGTATAAATACTTGTAGAGTGCACCAACCAGCTAGGATGCATTAGTTATAGTCGTGTGGGTCACAGCAATCAGTAGCCTGACAACCAAGGATCGCTTGACAGCTTGGGTGGAAGCTGACCTCCAAAGCCATCATAAGGCAAACAAAATAAGGTAGATGAAGATGAAGATTTATCAGGCTTGCCATATGGAATGGTATTGGCTTCAATACTGTTTATCATAATAACATTGTCATTGAGGTAGAAGATGTGGATATATTTCTCAGATAACACCAGACAAATTAAAATGATAGTATAAAAAAAAAAAAATAATTGCAGGCTGATATATGATTGAGCAAAAGAGAACTTAATAGAATTCAGCAGAGGTAAATTTGCTTGAATGGAAAATGGAGCAATCACCAACAAAGCAGAGACTACTTATAATGGTCCAGCAAGAAAAAAAGTGCGGGTGAAATGAATGTCAGAAAGTCTAGTTCATAAACAAAGACCAAAAATTGAATGACTACAATGAAAAAACTTTACTTTTGAGTCAGTAATGAGGGGGGAGATACGGTGATAACATTCACTTGGAGAGGTAGAAGGCTGATGGTAATATTCAGTGTTAAGTGTAAGAAGTAAAAGATAGTACTTTTGTGTTGTGTAGTCACAAATCCAGCAGGTTGAAAATGGTAAGCTGGACAGAGTGCAGATGGAACACATGAACTAACATGAAAGATATGAACTTGAATTGTACAGTGTATAAAGAGGAATAGGAAGATATATGGTAATTTATGTGCAGTATGGCATTGCCCTAAGACTAGAAATTAAACATTGGAAGAAACAAAGCAATTAAATCGGCAGCAGTTTCTTGGAATGAATACAAAAATAAGTCTACAGAAAATTGTTTGTGTATGTAGGTTTTTTGTAGTTATTTGTAATTTTTCAAATTTTTGCACAACTATTTAACAGATTTCCAAGTAATTTGTTATTTATTTTTTCAAATATTTTTCAGCGTGGAAAATTTTCTCCCAGATTAAAGGATCTAATCCAGATGAACACCCCACGACTCTGTATGACTGAAACAAAAAAAGCTTTCCGTGCTCTAATGAAGAAGGAGGACTTGCCATCTGCCATCCAAGCCTTATGTAATTTGAAAGGTGTTGGTCCTGCCATGGCCTCAAGTAAGTGTACAATATTTGAATTAAGTATGTTGTTATGTTTCATATGGTCATGTATATGTTTATTTGTTGAATCATCAGTCTGTTCATTGATATATCATGCAGTTTGTCTTTTTTTATCCAGACTGCTGTTTCAAAATAAGCAGTAAAATATTGACTACTCTTTCTCAGAGCATGCACACACAACATTACTACACCTGTGTTTCCTTTTGAAGGACATCAGTTTCTTAAAAACTGTGAGAGCCCCATAGAAGATAGGGAGGACTCATAGGGTAGGAAGGTATATATGGAAGGATGGAAAAAAAATTTTGAGTGCTTAGGGCCTGAATACATAGATATAGGTAGGGCTTGGACATGCAGGAAGCTGTAAGATATGCAAAAGATAGGATAAAGTGGAGCTTTGTGGTTTATAGCATTTGACATAGTCATTGGATATATGAAACAGCTAGGGGAAACTATTGAAAGTCTGTGGGTCCTGGTTGTAGATAGGCGGGCTATGGTGTGGCGCATTTCAATAGTTAGAAAAATTGATGTTGGTGAATCCCCCCCCCCACAAATGTGGGAAACAGCAGACAAGTTTAATAGGCAGGAAACATGCTTCAGAGTATATTATTGATGCAGTGGGCTCCATTACTTAAACATCATTGTTATGTCTGCCTTTTCCTGCATCATATATTAAAGATATTCTATGTAATTGCAGCTATCCTGACGGCAGGCAATCCAGAATTGTGTGGCTTCATGGCAGATGAATGTCTCTTAGCAATTCCAGAAATTGAAGGCATCGACTATACCACAAAAGAGCTTCTCAACTTTGTGGAGCAACTCAAAGCAGCTGCTAATAGGTTAAATAAAGAAGGTAAGAATCATTACTTTGCATGTGTTTGTGATTACCTATTACCCCATCGTGATTACCTTTTTGTGATGTATTGGGAGGGAGTTCTTCCCTTCTGGGGCCCCATTGCTTGAACTTTTTCTTCTATTGTACACCTTTTTGAACTTTTCAGTGCTGCTCTCATTCACATTTTCATCATTCATTGTACTGTTCATGTGTAATTGTTTTCTTCTACTGTACACCTTTTTGAACTTCTCCATCCTGTCGTCATTCATATAATCTTTCATTGTTTTCACGTTTAATTTGATTGAAGACATCGTGTTCATGAATTAGCATGCCATACTTTCGTCCGTATCAGTTTTTTGTTGACTCAGATTTGCTGCTGCCTTCGGGATTACCCTGAAATTGTTGAAATCTATTATTTCTTAGGATTTGGGAAGATATGCAGCTGATTTGTTTGTGGATTGTTGTTAATTGCACTTTAATTACAGTTTCAAACCACGTTTAGTATTTTAACCTAAATTATTTTTCCAGATACTATGTGATTGTGTCTTTATGGGGAAAGACACAGTAAAACTTGTTTCACTTTGATAATGGAATTTAGTGTTGACATTTACTTGAATGAAGAGATATTTCTAATCCTATTAGCAGTGTTTTCTGCTAATGAAAAATATATTTCTGTTTGTTTTATACAACTCGAGGTATGTTGCTTTTGTTTCAGGCAGTGAAAATAAGTGGAACCCCCATAAGGTTGAGATGGCATTATGGGCACACTTTGTGGTGGCTGAATTGAAGAAGGAACTTCTAGATGGTATGCCTGGAGGTGCTGCTATGACCACTCCTTCCTCTACACAACAACCCACAGAGAACGGAGATTCGCAGACAGAGTCTCCTCAGAAGGCAAAAAACGTAAGTAAATTTGTCTTTTATAACACTTGATTTTTCTTCTGACTTATCCTTATCAGGCCAACAGAATTTATGTATTTAGCAGTATCACTCCTTTACAATTTATCAGTATCAGTTGTTTTCTAGATGTTATGTATAATACATTGAAAACCAGAACCTCCCATCCACAACCAAATCTCACAGACTATAGCATGACATATCATGACCTCTTCATATGCAATGGTTAAAATATTTGCTGTACATGTCTCTCCCTTTATGCTATATTATATTAATTTATCGTTCTATGCGTGCCTCTCACTCTTCTCAATGTTCAGGCCCTGATACCAGAAAGCTGCTTCTCCATCCCTCCATCTTCTTGATCTACCAAGTGGAGATAGAAGACAAACAAAACTACAGAAAGACTTGGATTAATATACAAATCCATAAAAGAGACCATGATGGAATTTTACTAAGAGAATTTTGAGTAATTAAATCATGGGAAGATTAATGATATATCTATGTCTTCCTTCCTGGAAAGAAACAGAGTGAAGAAAACATCAAAGACTTAGGAATTAATGTAAATGTGTCTTAAGTTCAAGAAGCATTTTGACGAGATAGTATTTTCATGCCAGATAATGAGTTGCATATTAATGAAAACTTTCACAGGAAGGGACAGAAGCTAATGATTAGAATGTTTAACAAATATATAAGAAAATAATTACTGCTGGGTTGTATGGTCCAGTTAACCCCTTCACAGCGGTCCCACCAAATTACCCTCCTTTAGGCTGCATAAAAAGAATCTTGAATATTTTTTCTTACTGATTATTTGTATCTAATATTATTGAAGAAGATACCTTTTAAAAGTAGTATATTTTCCTCTGTTGTGCTGGTGAGGTGGAAAATTAATAAAGAGTTATTTAGACAACTTGAATTTTTCAGGTGGTGAACAGTGTGTAGTAGAACAAATGGAGAAACCAATATAGACACCCTTTTACAATTATTTTTATATTCAGTTATAGATATAAATATTGGCATGGAATAGTTTACTGGGACACTTATTTTCAGTTGAGGAAAGGACAGTGAAGTTACCGTTATAAGGCAGGTTGGTAGATAAAATCATATTCTTTATGTTTCAAGTTATATAGATATGTAGTTCAGGTTAAGACCAAAGGGTTATATATTCAAAGATTGTCTGTTGTAGCTATATGGCTGGCATGTTTGTCTCTTCCTCAGGGTGGTCCTATTCCAGAGGAAAGCAATGACTCAATGGACTCTGCTTTTGCTAATAAGGAAAATCTCACGGCGAATACCAATGGCACTTCTGATGCGGAGAATAGCAGAGCCTCAGTAATCTTAAATTGTGAGGACACAAATGATTCCATGGCAGTGTCTGAAGCTCCTAGTGAGGCTCTCTCTGAGGTCCCAAGTGAGCCTGCGTCTGAAGCTCCTAGTGAATCCATTTCAGAAGCCATCAGCGAGTCAGACACTCAAGATGTTCCCAGTCAGATGGCTGGGGCAGCTCCCACCAGCTCAGTTTCTACCAACCCTCCAGACAGCACTGATGAACCAGCACCGAAGAAAGTGAAAGTGGATGAATAGTATGTGGTGTGAGGTGGCTTGTGTACTGTACTACCACCTATGTGTGGAGTGAGGTGGCTTGCGTACTGTATTACCACCTGAATGTGGAGTGTGGTGGCCTGCGTACTGTACTACCACCTATATGTGAGTGTGGTGGTTCATGCACTTAACTACCACCTTATCTGACCCCCACTCTACCTTCTGCCCTCTTCTGACCCTTGACGGGCCTGGCAACATCATGTGATGGTGCATGGGCTCGTGGGGGGATGTAACACTGTTGTGACTGAATTATTGCCCCAGCAGCAGTGCCGCGTTGCCCCAGACATATGATCCCCCCATCCTTGTGCACTCTTGTGTAACGTACATTCCAAGAGGCTTTTTATCATGGAGAGATGATCAATATTTTGTACACAAACTTTCCAGTTTGCAGCTCAAGTTAGCCATGGCTATGGAGTGTGGTTAGTCCAATGAATTCTCGACAAGGTCTGTAGTTCAGAGTATTATTCAGAAACCTTTCTTTGGGCACTAGACTATCAAACCCATCCCATCTCTACCCAGGAGAATGTCATATCACTGTGTGGTGGATGTGGCTTGTGAAATGGGGAGTATTTAGTTCATTAGTCGTTTAAATTTAGGACTACTACTCAGACCAAATAGGTAATGAACTGCCCATCTCATCGAGAAATCATTTCTAAGCCCACCCAAAGTTGTCATTGTACCTCTGGTGGGGCATGTATTTCCTCATCATGTGCCTTGCCATGGGTCACTGACTCCCTGAATTGAGTGTTTTTATTTAATGACGTTTTGCATAGATTTTTATATATATGTAAGTATTTTAGCCAATTTTACCGTTTTAAGGAGTATGTGCAAGGTTGGCTGGATTCTGAATGCTGCGACCTGTGCTGTGTGATCTCCATCATACCCAAGTCCAGTCACAATTCTCAGTCCACTGCCATTCTTATGAGTTAGTCCCACCATTTGTCACTTCTTCATTCACCTGTATCTGCCAGTTTATTCATAAGATTGGACTAAATTATCAGTGTCCCTGCCATGGTCTCATCATATAAGCATGAAAGGAAGTGGAATGAAGCGTCACAACAGTGTTACACCTGCTTGTCCAGGATCTCGCCATCTTGAGGACTTGGCCTGTGTTCGCCTTACAAATCGATATTCACTGCTGCGTTGGAGATCAAAATTGTTTTTTAAAAATTGAATTTGTAATAATCAGTCATTGTTTAATTGGTACAGACCCATTCTCTCTTGTAATTCACAATGCAGGAATGTGTTATCTTGAACATAGTTAAGTGGTTTTTTAAAGTAACCAAAGAATTTAAAACCAATACAGAATTTGAAGCTATAAACTTGGGGTTCCTTCACCCTCACAAATCAGCTCAACATGAGTTTCATGCATTCAGGGCCATATATGCGTATTGCACCATAGCAAATGTGGTTTCACAGTGCTTCATTGCAAGTGTCTTTTCAACAGGAAAAAAAATTAATGTTGTATAGTGGCTCCTAAAATTGAATTAGGCTAAGAAATGGCGTGGGCAATGGACAGTGTGGGGGCACCATGACACAGGTGATGGTGAATGGCACCACTGAGTCCATATATGTTCCAGTGAGCCAGGAGGCAGACATGAGCACCTTTATTTTGTTTGATACATTACAACAGAAGCTGTACCTAGCCTGGTGTGTCAGAGATGATTGTGTAACACTGGAAACAGTCCATGGTTGGGTGTCATGGCTCAGTGCAGCATCGACAAACTGGGGACTGTTCTTCTAATTGCCTGAATAGCAGGTGAATACCTCAGTATTTATTCTTTCCCTTCCCACAAACTTCCTTGACCACTGGTTCATAGGACCCTTGGAGAAATAATAAGCACACTTGAAAATGGACAGAAATGTGTATACGGTATGTATGTATATATGAATATATATATTATATACATTATATATATGTATATATATATATATATATATATATATATATATATATATATACACGCACACATATTTGCCCAAACATTCTATATAATTGCATACTAATGCAAGTCTTATTGTTCTGTACAATATTACTGCATTTTTAAGTCATTTACTTATGATTCATCTTATATTACCACATATATGCTACATTATGTATTGATTTCCTCGTATACCTACAACCCCACTTAAATGTGGTTCCAAATGCTCAGGCTGCCTCTGCTTCACACACTTATCTATTTATTCAAGTTTTCTATTTATTTTCAAATATTTTTCCATGTTATTGCAATATGTAACATGAAAAGTTGATAGAGTGATCTAGAGGGAAGGGCTCAGCATTGACATCTTTTTGAAGGCTTGTATCTTTCATGCCTACTCCCAGCTCTGTTAGAGATACTGGATGGGTCTTAGCCTACTTTGGAGGAGGAAGGTTGTGTCCCCTTGACCAAGGGAATATGCATAAGGAGGGTGGGGGAGGGAATTTTTCTTTACAACTTTTTCACCCAAGAGGCTTCAACACTCCGGCAGAAAGTTTGTGCCAGTTCTCTGGCTGCAGACAGCAATGCCTCTTGGACAGAGAAGTAACTTTGGGCAGGAGATTACCAATCTTAATAGAGCAGGTGCCACGCTACACATCACTCCCAACCTATGCCTTCCCCCTACCTCCCTTCCTCCTTAACACCACCAACTCCCACAGCAAGAAGTCACGGATATTTTAGGAATGTTTTCTGTGCCCAACCTACAGGCAGTGGACACCCCATTTTTTTTTTTTTTCCACATTATTCTGTTCAAATTACTAAATTTGGGTACCTTTAGCAGTACACAGTTCATCAATATGTATAGGGATTAACAAGTCTGTTTGTACTAGTGTTGTGCACAGAACTTTACATTTGTATAATAGAAACCTGTATAAATCACTCAAGTTGGAATTAATGGGATCCATAATTTTTACTTAAAAGAATATCATCCCATTACTAAGGGCATTTGATCAGCAGTAGCATATTTGTTGTAGTGTGGTGGTGAAGCAGCTGAGCCTTTGGCATAGTTGCTTTTAGATATTACATAAAAGCCCTCTTAAATATATTCTTGGGTTAGGATGAGGAGTATTGCATTGATGGATTGAAGTAGTGAATGGCCAGGAGACTCCTGACTTCCGTGGCTCTGACAATGCCATCCCCTCCCCTCACAGCATTATCCTGCCTTGTATAGTCCCATGAAAAATGCTTATTTTTCTATGTAAAAATAAAGTCAAGGACGGCAGTGACTGTCGTCCCAGCAACATAACCAGAGCTCTGTCTCCTGACCCCTCATCCCCCTCCTCCCCCATCTCCTCCTTCCTCTGCCCACTCCTTATTACCCTTTCCTTGGGAGATCATTGACCATTGTGGGTCCGGAGATCATCATCATCATCGGCGTCATCATTATAGGTAGTTGTAGGTGTCATTATTATTTAATCAGTAGACTTGCACACAAATACCTGAACTCTAGACCAGGGATATCCGGGTGTGCCGCCCCAGGTCTTGTTTCAACCAGTTATTATTGAACAATGAAAAAGTTATTATTAATGAATAAGGAAAAACTGGAGTGAATACTACCACAGATATGGCCTTACACAACAGGAAGATTTGGTGTTTTAGTATATTCTATTTCAGTTTTAATGTGATAGAATTAGTTCAAATAAAGGATTCACACCAGGACACCCATCTTTTAATACCCATCTTTCTCTTGGTTGGACTGTTGCTTCATGCTGTTTGCCTGTTCTCATTAAAGCTTAACCCAGGGTGTTGGTTGTGTGGGTTTGATTATTATTGTTTTTATAACACAAAATTCATCAGCCTAAGCAATTGGCTAGTGTTTACATCAAAGTGATAGCCACATTAATATGCTGAATTCCTTTGCATTAGCCACTGCTCTGAATGCAGGAAAAAGCATACACAGCATAGGAAGGTGGATGTTGTTGGTCTGAATCCTTCAAGGTTACTGCTATATGTTGGGTGGCTCATGCGGAATATTCACATCTCCAGGGTGCTACACATAAGTGCACTGCAAATCTTTGGCTGTTAGTACTTTATTGTGAGCAAGTTTTACTTTATTACCACTCGTAAAGAACCTGTATATTAATGTGGTAGAAGACGGTGCTCATCAGTCCATGCATGTCTCCTAAAGTCAACGTGGCAGTGACGGAAGTTGGTACACCATTTCATGTGGCATGCAGGACTTCTGGTGAGACTATAGTAACCATGCAATTAAGGATTTTTCAGTGAAAACAAAATATTGACCATACCACTGAATAGTCTATATATGCACAAGTCAGCACTGAAGAAATATTTTGTCAGTTGTCATTACCTGCAAGTTGATCTGACAGTGAGGGACTGGTGTATGCAAGTCAAGTTGATCAGTTGAAGTATGAACAGTCATTGTACAAGTTGACCAAGCAGTTGTGAATATCTGGTGAATAGTTGTGTAGAGGGACTCAATGATGGATAACATTTAATAGGAGTTGGTATACACGTCAACATCTGGTAAAATTCCCCATGCACAAGTCTGTTTCGCATTGGATTTCTTGTCAAAAGTAAGTACAAGCAGGCTGATTTAGCATTGGATGACATATGGTGGACAGTTTACATTAAATAATTTAGTAGTTAAGTATTTTGAACCATCAGTACATAAAAGTTAAACTTGCAGTGGGAGACATCTAGTGATCAGTGGCTGTACTAGGGTCATCATAAAAGTGCGGGATATATGATCAAGAAATTACATTCATGTTATCCTGACAGCGGAAGATACCTGAAGAGTCATTACACATTCATCTAGCAGTAAGGAGATATCTGGTGAGCAATCAGTATGCCCAAGTCAACCTGGCAAGTGCTTAGCATGAAAGTTTGTGTGATTAAGACTTGTTAATAGTCCGCTGATGGATGTATTAAGGTGGTGGGTTTATAATAAACTAGAATTTTAACATTTTCCTCAGGGTATGTGTAGTCCCTTCACAGTATTGACAATATTTTTCTACCCAGGAAAATAATAAAAAAATCCGAGTCCTTTATTTTTTTCTGATAAAATGTAAAACCTCAGCATTACATATAGTAATATATTTTGTTTAAGCTGCAGGATTATAGAAAAGTTGACTGATCTCTTGTGGACAATAATTACAGCTTTATTACCAAAGAATGTGGACAGTGACCTGATATTTTAGTTGGTAATAAGGGGATACATACTACAGTTACATTAATAGGATGTGAAAGGTGGGCCCCCTCTGTATTATATGTATAAATGTTATTTCACTTTTCTGGTGAGGTAGTGTATGATGTAGCCTTTCAGAAGTAGATTTTACCACTTTGTTTTCTTTTATATTTTTGGGTTAAAATGTTTTTGCTGTGGTGGAGGGCCTCATCATTACATTTTGTTCTGTTTTCCCTACTTGCATGCCTAGTGATTTAAAGATTAGTATTTGGTCAAAATCGAAGTTTATTCAATATTACCAAGGGAAAAGGGCAATTTCTTCCCATCTTTTCAATAGAACCTAGATGCCACAAATTTTCCTATTAATAATTGAAGTAAAGCCATCAGGTAAATCATTTAGTGTTAACTTAGTTGTTGGAAAAGCAAAAGGTAATAATATTCATTGTAATTAAAATCATATTTGGTTTGATTGCAAAGCAGACCTGGTGTATGGTCACTTTGTCTTGCTTGATATATGTATGTTGTCAACAGTTAGGTTAAACATTTCCAATGTTTGAAGCGGAATTATGGTCCAAGCAAGTGTGAGTTCTTAATATTTTGGTTAACTTTTATTTTGATTGGCTCCTCAGGTAATGCTTGTAGCAAAGTTATCACGCTTGTCCACACTCATCAAGGTTGTGCTTTGCAGTTCAGCCCTTGTGACATTGGCAGAATTGTACTTTTTTCTTTGTAGATGGTCCACATTTTGCCTACACTTTTGTCAGGCCTGTTCACTTAGAAGGTTTGGATCATATATGTCCATCAAAAGCCATAACAATTAGAGCGTATGGTTCTGATCATCACAATGTATATATAGGTTAATCAAGTTAATGTAAAACAAGGCAATGATGCCAAATAAATGTATATAATTTTGCACTGGGATCATTGTATGCTCAATTGGACAAAGGTTTATTTACCAGCTTTGGGTTTTGGTAATAATTAAACTGGGTCTCATAATTTTTGACAAAATGTTAGCTTATAGAGAGACTAACTGCCTTTGAAAAAATAATTTTATCAATATAATAAAAGTATATTTCAAATTAAGGGACTAAGAGATGGTGTTGATACATTTAGCTGAATTAGATAATTCTCATTTCATCATAGGAAAACTACATTTTGGGTTAGTTGTAATGAGAAATGAATAACCTCTTAAGTGGTGTGTGTGTGTATATATATATATATATATATATATATATATATATGTATATATATATATATATATAATGTGTGTGTGAATGTGTGCATGTTTTCATACGTGCATCTTCATTTTCCACTTGGAATAGAAAAGGAAATGGGAGCATCAGTGAAAGGGAGCTGATGGGGAAGTGGAAACAGGTAAAGAAGAGATGAAGAGGAAATGAAAGGTATTTTAAAAAACTTTTTAATGTTTGATGATAGAGTGACCGATATGTGTTGCTTGGGAAGTGGATGTATAAGAAGCGAGAGTCATGGCAAGACATTAAGTGAAAAGAGAAGAAATGTTTAATGCCTTGCATGAGATGAAATGTGGCAAGTGGTTGGGTTGGATTGGACTACAAATGAATTTCTTAAGAAAGGGGGTGACTGTGATGATGACTGGCTTATTAGGATTTTCATTATGTATGTGGCTTAGAGTCAGGTGCTTGGTGATTGTTGGAATGTCAGTATGGTGCCACTGGATAAAGGCAATGGGAACAAAAGTGAATGTTTGAATTACAGAAGTTTGTTGAGTGTACCTGATAAGGGTTAGGAGAGTGTAGTGGCATGCACAGAGCATCAGACTGGGGAGATGGGAAAAATTTGTGTCTTCAGAAGTGGCAGAGGCTGTATAGATTAGGTGTTTGCTTTGAAGAAATTTTTGAGAAGTTCTGTCGAGAGATAAAGGTATGTATGCAGGTATGAATGGTTCCAGGTGAAAACAGGTCTGTGGGCAGGTGTGTGTTACGTTACCATGTCTGTTTAATCTTTTTATGGCTGGGGTAGTGAGGGAGGTGAATACAAGAGTCTTGGAGATAGGCAGGCCTACAATCTCTTGGGGGTGGGGTGGCCAGGAAGGTGAGTCAGTTGCCGTTTGGAGGTGAATGAGCACTGGTGGTAGATGAGTGAGAAACTGCAGAAGTTGGTTTTTGGGTTCAGAAGAGTGTGTGAAAGGATAAAGTTGAGAGTAAATGTAACTAAAAGTAAGGTTATTAGGTTAAGCAGTGGAGACAGACAGGTTACTTGCAGTGTTAGTTTGAATGGAGAGATTTTGGAGGAAATGGAGTGTTTTAAATACCTGGAAGTGGATATAGTGGTGAATGGACCCATGGGAGTTGAAGTGAGCCATGCGGTGTGTGAGGTGGCTGCATAACTGGCACTCCTTCCTCATGACAATGAACCACAAATCCTACAGTAACCTACAATGGCATACATTAAAGATCCTTACTTACCTCATTAGTCCAGCCCATTTTCATGAAGCACTTCTGACCCATTGTAGCGACTTCCCTTCTGTTAGAAAACACTCAGACATATTCATAAGACACAACACAAAAATCAGACACAAATGAAGTCTACACAAATTCATTGAGACACAACTACCCACGTACCTTTCATTACCATTTTTAAAACTAATGCAATTAAAACCTGTAAGAGCTCTTGGAAATGCTTCTGACAACATACCAAACTTTCACATAAAACACTTTGGTTCCTTTGAAATCCAAGTATATAGACATCTTCAAACACTCCTGGCTACACAATAAAATCCTTAACATCTTGAAACTTGCCATCATAATAACAATCCTAAAGTCCTCTAAACTATACAATTCTCCCTGCTCCTACTGCACTTTATCACTTCTATTCTCATTATTCAAACTGTGAGAAACTGATCTAGAACAGAATCATACAAAATATCCCACCTTCACCAACAACATGGCTTCAGACCCAATGACTCCAACACCACTATATGCTGACCTCACACAGAGGTTTCAGCCACCACATCACCCATCCCAAACGATACTATTAGGATTAGACATCAACAAAGCATTTGACAGTCCTCTAGCACATCCTCACACAAAAGATACAAAAAGTGGCTGGCAACTTTTACAGCTGGCTGCCATGCCAGTCACTTGTATTAATTTCAACTCAAAAACCTTTAGGCTATATAATGGAGTTTTGCAAGCAGTAGTTTTTTTGCAACTCTCTTCAATCTATAACAACAAGACCTCCCTTTACCTCCAGCAAAGCATAACATGAAGATCCTCTTATAGGCAAACTACCTTATGATCATAACATCCTGACACCAAAGTAGCAACAGCACACGTATCACACAACAGAATTTGTGCATCTTCACAGGACTCTTCAATCACTCTTTTTAATCACAGACAAACACAAATCCAGCTTACACCCTCTAGTCACCTTAAAAACACAACTAATCCCACCGAACAAAATGTCAACCATTCTAGACATTGCTTACAACAAAGTGGCGTTCATTCTTCTTATCAGTAACATCAACACAAAAGTAACATGAAAATTAATACCTTTAGATCATTATATGGCACTAGCTTTGGACAAGAAACCCTTAGCTTCCTGTGCAAACAATTTATCCACTCCTCACTAAACTGTCTCACCTGCCAGGTCTTCTACTCTCTCAAAAGTCAGCATAACAAAGATGCAAGCCACACAAACTAGAGCAATCAGAACAGTTAAAGGAAACGTAGCAACCACAAATACTCGTCACTTACCCAATGAACTGAACAGAGATCCCCCAAGTATAACCCATCTCAACATGCTTGGCACTTGATTCTTTGCAACAGCAGTAGATCCCCTCTAATCCAAACTTCTCCATAATTAACCAACAACCCCAAAGCAGAAATGAAAATCCAACCTCTGCTTCGCACACCAGCAACCTCTACTTATAGATTCCCTCACCCCAAGCATATGTAGCATATGCACCCTGAAATGACCTAACTAGCCCCAAACAACTGCCAACCCAACACAGTCTTTAGACACCTATCCATTCAACAAACACAAGTTACACTTTCCTGGCTGTACTCTGGATGTCATCAATTTAACAGTGGACCATTCATGCCAATGAAGTAACAACAATGAAGACACTGAATACTACTATGGCAGATGTCCTGTACTCTTCACACACACACACATCACTACTCTCTATCACCTATGGTCTTGCCCAGTGGATATGGTTGGCTTCCTGAGTTCTGCGGGAGTTTCTTACAGGTAGAATATAAGATGTATTAGAGAAAACAGCAGGAGGTTAAGAGGAAGGTGCAAAGGTTGAAAAAGAGGGCAAATGGGAGTTGGGGTGAGAGAATATCATTAAACTTTAGGGAGAATAAAAAGATGTTTTGGAAGGAGGTAAATAATGTGCGTA
>JAYMFT010000004.1:59017-69523 GCA_038088735.1 Panulirus argus | reverse complement strand
TTAATTTGTTTATGGATGGGGTGGTTAGGGAGGTAAATGCAAGAGTTTTGGAGAAAGGGGCGAGTATGCAGTCTGTTAGGGATGAGAGGGCCTGGGAAGTGAGTCAATTGTTGTTCACCGATGATACAGCACTGGTGGCTGATTCAAGTGAGAAACTGCAGAAGTTGGTGATTGAGTTTGGGAAAGTGTGTGAAAGGAGAAAGCTGAGAGTAAATGTGAATACGAACAAAGTTATTAGGTTCAGTAGGGTTGAGGGATAAGTTAGTTGGGAAGTAAGTTTGAATGGAGAAAAGTTGGAGGAAGTGAAGTGTTTTAGATACCTGGGAGTGGACTTGGCAGTGAATGGAACCATGGAAGGGAAAGTGAGTCATAGGGTGGGGGAGGGGGTGAAGGCTCCAGGAATGATGAAGAATGTGTGGAAAGAGAAACCATTATCTCAGAGAGCAAAAATGGGTATGTTTGGAGGAGTAGTACTTCCAACAATATCATATGGTTGCAAGGCATGGGCAATATGTGGTGTGAGATGGTTTGGTCAAGTAAGTAATGTAAGGGTAAGAGAGACATATGGTAATACAAAAAGTGTGGTTCAGACAGCAGAAGAGGGTGTGTTGAAATGGTTTGGAGATATGGAATGAATAAGTGAGGAAAGGTTGACAAAGAGGTATATGTGTCATAGGTGGAGGGAACAATGAGAATTGGGAGACCAAATTGGTGGTGAAAAAGATGGAGTGAAAAAGATTTTGAACGATCGGGGCCTGAACATGCATGGGGGTGAAAGCTGTTCACAGAATAGAGTGAAATGGAATGAGGTGACATACTGGGGTTGATGTGCTGTGAATGGACTGAATCAGGGCATGTGAAATGTTTGGGGTAAACCATGGAAATGTCTGTGGGGTCTGGATGTGGATAGGGAGCTGTGGTTTTGGTACATTACACATGACAGCTAGAGACTGAGTGTGAGTGAATGTGGCCTTTTTTCGACTGTTTCCTGGCACTACCTTGCTGACATAGGGGGTGGTAATGCTGTTTCCTATGGCAGGGCAGCGCCAGGAAAGGATGGAAGCGAGCAAGTATGAATATGTACATGTGTATATGTGTAAATGCATGTGTATGGATATGTATGTATATATGTATACATTGGTATGTATATGTATGTATTGTGCACATTGTGCGGGCATGTATACATGTGTGTATGTGGGTGGATGGGTCTTTCTTTGACTGTGTCCTGTGGCTACCTTGCTGATGCGGAAAACGGCGATCAAGTATAGTGATAAAATAAAATATTAGACTACCATATGGAAGACAGTGCATGTGACAAAATAAAAAAATAGAGAAATTAAGATCATTCTCAATGAAAATGAGAAAATATAAAATATCACTAACAAGGGTACTTCTGTCTTACCAGGAAGGAATACATCAATTTAATGCCAACAATTAAAAGTATGTCCAACTTTAAGCATACAAGGGTGAGAAAAGTCAAGGATCTTTATTCTTGACACCCAAATTCAAACAAAATGTCCGGAGGCTTTGCATGTCTCTACAATACACAATTCATGCTCATGTTAAACAAAAAGAATCCAAGTTTGGATGAACAAGTGCATCATTGTATCTTGATGCTGGAATGTTCATTGCTATGCATGAAGACCCATTAAATCAAAAGGGTATTTCAAATACTCATCAAAATTTGACTATGGACAATGCTTCTGCCATGGAAACTTTAGGTAAACATTCTATTTTTTGTCCTAATTGCTGATAATACCATTTTGTTCACCCTACCTGTTGCTGATCTGAAGAGTACCATCACTGCTTGAAAGAAGGTCTGAAAGTTGTTATGACGATGGATTTGAGTCCTACCATAGTCCCATGCAATCTTAGCAAACACCTGGAAGCAAAGAAAAAAGATGTTCTTTATAAAATTTTCTTTTTATATCTCCAATCCCATTTATATGTGATGTGACTCTGAGATAAAGCTTCTTTCTACTTATACTCTAAACAACTGGCAGTCTCATCACCAGAGCAAACTTAATCATTCAACTTCTGAATCATCATTGTTTATCCAAACTAATTAAAAAGAATTTATTAGCACTGCTTCATCATATCCTGTCTGTAAATGTAAAGTTTTGTCCATTCACTTCTTCCATACATTCTTAACATACATCTTGTTATATAATCTGTGATACATTTCAATAACCTGGATGGATTAATTGGTCTTGGCCTTTAAAAAAAGCAGTACAATAAATTTCCAGATACTATATAGTTAATACTTTTAGTCTTCAGTGGAAATAACATGCTAGAAAACCTATTCATTCTCTAACCACTGAATACTTTCTTGTGCTGTATGATGGACCTATACATGATCTCTTCAGACAATGCTTTATATTCAACTACTGTTTTCAATTTTACTTTTCTCTCTCTTTCCTTACTTCCTTACTTCATGGATGAAACCTTTACTTCTTTCCCTTTTTCTTTATATTGCTGACAACAGGCAACTATTTTACTACTCAACATTGAATAAGTGTCAAGACTTCCTCAGTAAATATTCTAATAACTGCTACTTGGTTTTTGTACTAAAGAATGAGATGCTTTGGTAGGTGACATACTTGGTTAATTCTTTGTACACTAACCTAGTTTGATTGTCAGATAAAGTAACATACCTGTTCATCTGATTCTTTTTTTTTCTATTTTTGCTTTGTGAGGTTAGCCACATATAACAGTTTCTTTAATATTCTAATCTTACCCTTTCCATCCATATTTTTCATTTTTCTTTATGATTTTCTGATACAATTAACCACTCTACTTGATCATTATGACAGTAAAGTGTTTGTTATCCATAATTCGTGACACAACACATTCAATCCAACATATGTTTTTTTAGTTTTGATTGGCAGCTAAAAAAAAAAAAAGGATAAAAAAGATATGATATTATATTTCAAACTGCATGTGCATCAAACCACAGCAATTAGTGTACCGACCACCCAGTTACTGTTTTTTTTCTTTCATCCTCCCCTGTTTAACTGTGAACATTTCATGCATAATCTTTTCCTTTTCTGTGCAACATTATTTTGTTAATCCCCTCCTTTATATTTTTTTCATTCTCCCCCACTACTCCTATTCATTGTACAGAACCTGCATGCCGACGACTCCGTAGATGAAGAACAGTAGAAGGATGAGAAGTGCAACATATGGCAGTGCCTGGAAACTCTTGATGAAGGTCCACAGAAGCGTCCGAATTCCTTCACCTTTGGAGAGTAGCTTCACCAAACGCATCACACGAAACAGACGGAAGAAGTTGATGGAGAACAGGTTAGAGCCCGGCTGTGAGAGATGAGTACAAATTAAAGGAAGAAGGTGCTTCTTATTGTGGCAATGTCATTAGAGGATGTAGTTGCTACTGGTCATGGCAATGTCATTATATGGGAAACAAAACATGCTAAGCCTATGAGGTGGAAAAGTAGTCATTATAAGGGGAGAGAGAGCTGTAAGAGTTAAAGAGTATAAAATCAGAAGATGTTGGAGGAATGAAGGTAACTCATTGTTTTAGGATACTGTATGGTTTAAGGGTAAAATTCAGCTATAATGGAGAAAGTTGAGAACTTGGCAAAAAGAAATCAAGATATGGTCACTAAGAGTTATATGGAGATGCAATTTAGACAGAATCAAGACAATCCAGTAAAAACTGAAAGGAACATATTAAAGAAAGAATCAAAAACGAATATAAACAAAAAAATAACAAATGTATAAATGAATGTGACAGAGAGATATGAAAAAGTATTATACAACAAAAACTTATCTGTAAATGTATCATAATAAAAATCAAAAAGCAATGTAGATGTTAAATGATAGAAAGGAAGATTTCCTTCTGAACAATCGCAGATAAGACCAAAAAAAGTTAAAGAATATAAAGACAAAGAAAACTAAAAAGTACCCAAGAAAAATGTGAGTGCAATGGTAAAGTATATTCATGATGATGCTGAGAGTTGTAAGAACAAAAATACTGTCATATAAAGAAAAGATACATATGGAAAGAAATTAAGACTAAATTTGGTGCCTGAAGGGAGTGAAAAGGAGAAATGAAAAAAAAAAAGAAGTTAAAAATATACTGAATATATTCAAAGAGTCTAATCAATTTTTTGTTCTGCCAAATTTAGGATACTCCTTACTAAAAACTAGTCACTAATCAGCAAACTTTCAATAGAATATATACACTGTGTAGAAATATTTAGCCTGAAAAGAATTCTAATCAACAAGTATGTGACTAACAGAGAGATAAGAGGATAATGAATATGATTGGATATGGCAGGGATGATGATCATGTGTGGAGATGATGAACTGGCATTAAAGTAAGAGGCAAACAAGGAAATTGTTAAGAAGTAAGAGGATGAGAGAAATGCATGAGGGTCATGAAGAAGTATGGGTATATGACAAAGAACATGATGATAGAGAGATGAGGATGATTGAAAAATAAGAGTTTGTTAGCCAGCTCCTGGATGCAGAATCATGATAATGATGGAGAGATGAGGATGTTTAAATAAGAGTATTAACCAGCTGCTGTATGCAGAATCATTGAGATGATAGGTAATTTTGTGCAGAGATGATTGGACAAATGTGGGGATGGACACGTCTAAGCTGATGGATACTTTGGGGCCAAAGATAGGCACAGGTGTGAGAGAGATGTGTGAAAATGACAGAGATAAGAATTCTGAACATGCATGAAGATGGAGAACAGCTGAAAAGGGATATAAGGGGATGACTGAAATATGTGTTTGGACAAGTGAATAGATGACAGATACATATGGTTATAACAGAAAAGTTTCAGGATGATAAAGAGAAGAGGACGATGAGCTGGACTGTCATGGAAAGAGACAGGTAAGGGAACAACAGATAATGGGAATGGGGATAATGAAAAGTTGTAAGGATGATAAAAGAGATGATTACAGCTGAACAGTGGGAGGATGATGAATAAATGAGTATGGCTATGTCATACTTGTATGGTATAAAAAGATACAGGATAGCAAGACAGATGTGGGGATAATGAGAAGATATAGGGATAACATGGATTCCAACATTATCATCATTTGTGGGGTTAATAAACAGGAACGTAGATGATTACTTTACACAGTGGATACTAAACAAGATGTGGAACTAATGGTCAGATAATGGAGATAGTAACCAAGTGCGAATGTAACAAACAGGTATACGGATAACAAATAGCTAGAAATGAAAAAAAGATAACAGATGTAGAGAATAAGGAGAAATAAGATAACAGGTGTGGAAACTAAGGAAAAGTATAAAAAAAGGAAGGAAAAACCAGGGAATGGCCAAGAGGCAAGGAAACAATATATACAAAACAGAAAACATAAAAAAGCTATAAATTTGTTTAAATGCACTTTAAGAACATGTTCCATAATTTTCAGCTCATGTTTCTTCAGTCATTGTGATGATCAACAGCAGAATAAAGAGTTTTTCATAAACTGTCTTTTGAGAGTATCTCTCGAAAACAATTCACCAAGTGAACAATGTTAAGAAACAGATTGGATGACAACAGCAATGACCAAAATCATCAGCTTAATGACTGTCTCTTTCTGTAGACTGATGCTCAAAAAAACAGATTTTTTCTAAATTTTAATTCTAAAGAAATCTCACACTGAACAAATGTCAAGGAGGAACGCTGAAGTACATATCATGATCCAGAAAAAATTAACTACAACCCATAATAATGAAGCAAAGACTTTGAAGAAATCATTCTAGAAGCAGAATCTTTCAAAACAGATGAACACAAAGAAAACACTATCGTACAGTACTATTCTTTCATCTCTTTCACTTGAAATATGACAAAAACATTTGTAATATAAAAATCACCTCATCAAAAGACCTATGGAAAGTAAAAATTAAGTATTAAAAGCCCTCTCACATACAAAGCTTTTAAATAAGTGGATGGAAAAGTTAAACTGGAAGCTATAAATACAAAAACTGACAGTATGTCATACAATTTCATTTTCATCTTTTAGTAGACAATTCATAATATAACTATATGAAAATTACAAAGCACTGCATTGAGAATATAGTAGCCATATCAATGACCAAGAAAGAAAAATCAATAGATGGTTTCAAAGCCAATAAGCACAAAGTTTTAAGTGATTATCATTTAAGTTAAAGAAACTTCATACAAAAGCAAAGACATAACAAAATAAAAATTTTTTTACATTAGATTTCAAGTTAAATACTAATTTTCTATCAGTTTATACCACATTCTCCATGGGATCTGAACTGATATTTCCAGAAAATAAAACGACTAAAAATGAGCTTTACGCTTATGAAAGCAGGTACACCACCGATTTCCGGCACCCTTGGTTCCAAAGCCTTGCCGGTTTAACCATTTGGCAGACCAGCTGTGGTCATGTAATAATAATTCATCAGCATTCCTCCAACCCATTAATTATACACTTCCTGTGTCTCTAAAGCTCCATGGACAGCTACAAACATAAATCAAATAAATATTAAATGAAAATCAAGTACTTATATGATAAACGTTTATTAATACCTGTACAGTGCAAGGTAGTGTATCTGAACAGGTACCTGTATCAGTGAAACAGGATCACTGATTAAACAAGATTATTAAACAAAAATTAAATATAAATTTATCAATTGCTGAACTTACAAAGAATGCTGCAACACTACTGCCCCCAAAGTGGCAAATTTTAGAATTTTACTGGAAATGTTGATGAACCAATACCATTGATGTCACACAGCTTATGCACCAAAACACCATGGTCCAGTTTTTTTCAACAGTTCAACTTCTTGGATTGATATGGACTGGTGTTTATGTTTGACACCACCACTAACACTTGAATCTCTCTTACAAGCCATAACTAGTCTTAAATTTAAGCAAAATAGGTTAAGAATCTCACAAAATTGAGGTATTACCACGAACAAGTGTAGTGTAAACAATCCAAGGGAGCACACGCTACACACAACGCCATCTGTGGCCACCCAGTAAACTAGTCTGGCTGCCGTGGGAATTTCAAGTCCATCTCGTAAATTTGTCCGGACTAAAAGAGGTGCCGGACCATCAGTTGCCAGAAAATAGTTGGTGTACCTATAACTATTTCTTCCTATAGAGAAGACAAATGAGTTAGGAAAATGAGAGAGTCCCTGTGTCTTGTGGAATAACAGGCAAATCGTCAATGATAACCTGTGAGCAGTCCTACCACCTGTCCCTAAGGATTTATCTTACGCAAATAGCTGTTTGCCTCTGTCTTCTCTCAAGTAGCAAAGCTGACATCATGAGCTTAGATGTAATAAGCACATCCAATACAAACATTCCCACAAAACCCTACATTACCCAACAGGAAGTGTAAGAGGAGCGGGGGTGAAGAGTTAAATCAGGAAGTAACCTTCCTAACATGAGTCAACTGGTGAGATAGTGACTGAAAGCCATGAAAACTTTTAAACTTATTGTAGATATAGTCAGTGAATTAGGAAGAGGTGCTGAGTGATCCCCTAAGTATCCTTCAGATCCAAACTTGAGTAATGATAGATTGCACCAACTTACAACAAGGCCTAGAGAAACTAAAAAGTTGGTCTGATATATGGTCGTTGAAATTCAACCTTAGTAAATGCAAAGTAATAAGAATGGAACAGAGTTAAAGAAGGCTTGATATGAATATAATCTAACAGGAAATAAGCTATAGGAATCTGTGTATAAAAGGAACTTAAGAGTTGATGTACCTAACAAGTTGCCAGTGCCCTACCTCAGGAAAATAGTAAATCGGACAAACTGTCTACTGGCTCATTATAACTGCATGCAAGAATACTGATGAGGAAATATTCAGCCAATTGCTCTCATCATGTATTAAGCCATAACTAGAATATGTTAATCAAGTGTGGTCACTGCACTTAACCCTTTCATCATGGTACCCTTGATATCCACTGTACACTGTGTGTAGGATACTCTCAAATATTCTGAAATAAATATTTCAAGTTTGTCATCACAATTTACTAAAAAAACAATTTTATTAATAAAATGTTATGCAACTCAAATGGATGAAATATCATTTATGGCTGCTATGTACCCTTTAACCTATGGTGCTTCATTACAAAGCATATCAGATATACCAGGAGTATTTACAGGTATAAACAGTGAGTTGTTTCACATACTGGAAGTGTTTTTGTTTCAAAACAAATATGATTACTTAAAGTTTTTGTCACTAATATCTGTTATCTTGCTGAAGTGTTACTCACAAAATATTACATAATGTGAGGGCATAGATCTTGCATAGGCTTTCTTAACATCTCCCCATACACTGACCAGTGCATGGAAAGAAAATCAAGCAGCAGCATTTGATAACAATGCATGAGATGCCACTACAAGCATTAATGGTTCCATATTACAGTCTCAAGGCAGATCCAGCCAATTCAGGAATTATCAACTTTAAGGCCACAGCCACATTTTTGTTGTTGTTGAGGGGGGGTAGGGTAGGGGATATATGACCAAGTCACAGTGAAAGGGTTGAATAAGAACAAAGATGTAAAGAAGTTCAGAGGAGGGCAACAATGATACCATAATGAAGAGAGATGAGTTAGTTACAGTATGAGGCTTAGGGGCCATAAATTTGTTCAATATAGGAAAGAAAAGACAAGGCCAATCCAAGAACTAATACCTTTTAGGCCCCAGCCACAGCAAACAAAAAGAAACTACCAGGGCATAAATACCAAAGCCACAATGAATGGGTTGAATAGGCAAAAAGATGTAACAGAGAAGGTTAAAAAAAAAGGCAACAAGAGAGCTAAGTTACAATATGAATTAGGGGCCACAAATTTTCCTAGTATCAGTAAGAAAAGAGCAAAGGGTGATTTGATCACAACCTTTAGGTTTTTAAATTAATTTGATGACATCAAAATTGAACAGTCTTTCAAAGGATGCAAAAAATAGAGCAAATTGAGATCAAAGCATAATAACAAGAAAGGAAGTTGTTGAAAAATATGTAAAGAAGTACTTTTATCATATAAGAGTAGTGGGTGAGTGGAACAAAATAAGTGATGAGATTATAAATGCTGACAGCAAACAGAAGTTTAAAAAGTTTAATGATAGTAAAGAAAGTTCAAGAGATAGATTATAAATGCTGACAGCAAACAGAAGTTTAAAAAGTTTAATAATAATAGAGAAAGTTCAAGAGATGGGTATAGAACTTTCTCCTTATACCATATTAATATGTAATTAAAAAAGTGCTGGTGAAACTTCATATTGCTCTAAGACCAGTATCCTTCAACGAGAGGTCCTTCAGATAGGCTTCCATGGAAGCCACCCATCTGGCATCATGGGCATGAAAGAAGAGATATAAAATGATCTTCAGATTAGTTTAGCATGTAATTCATATAGGTTTTTACGATGCCTGCTGAACAGAGATTGTCATGAATATTCCCCTCACTCTAACAGGATATACTGATGTCTTTATTGGCAAAATGATAGATTTATTCTTTACATGATATCTGAGATCTGGGCAGAACTTCATTTACTTCACATCTTGATGAAAACTAAGTATGTTCTTGTGATGAGATGCAGCATGAATCTCACTCAATCTACAACCTGAGGATACAGCAATGAAAAGCAGGATTATGTTAAGTGGGTCTTCAATGGACAAGATAGACTGCAATGCTGGTACTCTGGTTCGTTGAGGGAATTCTTTAAAAGGTGTGCAGTTGCTGTCAGCAGCAGGAGTACTAAGGTCAGTTCCACACCCAAATTAAAGTGGTTTCTGAGGTGCAAATTTTGGCAGGCTAATATGTAATGCCTCATACAGAGTACTCAAAGTTGCTTTGGCAAACATGTGTAAGATTAATTTGAATGGAACTGGGCCTGCATATGAGTAACAACAAAGAAGATAGAACCAAGGCTGTAATGTTCAAAAACAGTGCCATTATGGTTAATGAATCCCTCAATATATACAGAATCTGAGGCACTTGTGAGCAAAAGTTCAGTGGAAGGAAGAAATTGAAGTTATTCAAATTGAGCTTGTGATGTAAGCCTTGTTCCTTGTGAAAAGATGGTAGATGGCAGTGGATAATGCAAAGATGCTACTGCAATTAGGGACAGATGAAGGGGGTTACATACACATGTAAATATTGGGTTTCTGCTTGTTATTGGCAAACAGAGCAGGGCTTTCTTAATTTCCTTGCTCACTGGCTGATTTCTGTTCAGAGGAAATATTATTACAACACTACTCAGACCATTTCTGGTTAGTTAGAACTGTTCAATTAGCACCAAGATTCTCTAACCCCCCAAAAAAAGTTTAACATTTAGGGACTTTGTACAACAAAGACATACTTATAAGACTTTGTGAATGTTGACAGGAAAGGGCATCTCTGGTCCTTAGCAAAAAGATAATCAATTCACGTATGTATGTATATATATATATATATATATATATATATGAGAGGCAAGTGTTTTGGGAGCAGCTGAGTGAGTGTGTCAGCAGTTTTGGTGCACGAGACCGGGTATTAGTGATG
>JAYMFT010000004.1:22683-35094 GCA_038088735.1 Panulirus argus | reverse complement strand
CAAATTTATATATATATATATATATATATATATAGAGCGGGAAAAAGCGAATATGTATGAAAAAAAAAAATTATATATATATATATATATATTTTTTTTTTTCATACATATTTGCCTTTTCATATATATTATACATATATATATATATATATTATAAGGATAACACATGGTTTTTATCCATAATAAATTACCCAAGTTGCTTTATTGATTTATTTATGCATTACATTTTACATAACATGATAGAATTTTACAAGTATAGAGCGATAACTATCACAATGGCCGGCAACAGACCAAATGGCGGTATTAATCTTTTAACAAAAATAAAAAATAAAAAATTAAAGACACCGGAGAGAGCTGATGAAATAATGGGGTAAATTCACACTAGTACCTTACTTCATACAATCTTGGGGGGGGGAAAAAAAGGGGGGGGACTCCATCTTCTGATTCACTGAGAAAAATATGCTTCTGAAATACCTTGACTGGATACCCTTATGACTGGTTAGGCACTGAAACATACTTTTCCCACTCCAATTAACAGTAAATGCTGATTCTAAAACTTTTTATTTTTTACATTGGTTTTGAGGCAGCTTGGTGGTACCTATTCTATATTGGACAAGATGAAAGTTTTGTAAATGAACTTTCAAATGCCATGTAGAGTTAAAAACCAGTAACAAAGTAAAACTATGATATGATGAGTAACTGGATTAAAGAGGTTTCCTTGTTGTAGGCCATGCATATTTCCCATTCTTAACCCTACATATTTCCCCAAATATACAAATGAATTTTTTTTTCTTTGTACCATGTAGTCCAAACATACTGTGATACCACTAGCCTTTGGTTATCATAAACATCTAGTACAAGAGTACTTGCACATACAGTACACATTCATCCAGATTAATCATCAAGGCATAATTAGGAACATAATATATCAGGATGAAGGATGAAAAGGAGTCTTTCACTTGCCTATGTTAGATCTTTCTGAAGAGTTCAGCACTTCGAACTTGTGAATACCAGAAGATATAAGCCATGGACAGTTAATTAAGAAAGTATTCTAATTCTTAAAAGTACTACAAATTTTCATAAAATTAAAACAATAAATTAACTTGTTTTGCTCCCACTGTCCATATTTCACCAGACTGTCAAGAAGAGGACACCAATTGAGGATCTACCACCATATCTCCCCAGCTCTGTGTGACTATGTTAGCGAATCAGGTGTTCGAGGGGCTGGCATAGATCCAACCTCTTGCAATTTAATTCATAGCTGACCACCACAAAATCAAATCTAAAATGCTTTCAGGAGGACAACCGAAAATGAAGGAAAATCAGCACATACAAAACTAGGTAATATCTCACATGTCTAAAAAATGACATTAAAATACATACAATATAATCAAGATAAGCTGTGGTGATCTGTAGACTATCAATGTGGGTTGCCGTTCGTACCACGACGGGAACAGTGTGTCTGTGTTCTGCATAAATACACGGCACTTGCAGCAGAAGAGGAATATCAGTAAACAATGTACATGAATATGGTGGGAGCTATGTAATGCTTTGTGTATATAGCCTATTTCCACAGGAATGAATTCAGGGATTCCCTCTCTGATATTTTACTTCCATTTCAGAAAATAAGATAAACTGTGAATTTCATTTTTAATTCTGTAGCACCAAACTTTACGAAGATTCAATAACTAACAATTTTTCTTTTCTGAATTCTTATTTTTTTCAACACTCAACAGGCCTAGGTCAAATTTAGAGATAAGGATACTTCAGGATACAGCTCTGACAAATTTTTTACATTTCTCTTTTCTCCCATAACATCTGGCCATAATTTGGCTGTTCAAAGGCAACATCCATAGAACAGTGCTTATCTGCAGATTAACACATACTGTTCCTGAAAAGTCACATTAATGCATTAGCTCACTTTCTTAAAAGTGGTGCTATATATATCACACCTGGCTACCGGCGGCTTCTGTCTCCCACAACCTACACCTGAGTGCCGGAACCCCAGAGTTCACACTCACGACTACACAATATCACATCACATTGGTTGGTGGCTCACAACACTCGCTTCTGCCACCCTACCCGTTGTTGCCACTTTAGTGTGTGGAAGCGATATGACTGTTGCCATCCGCTTAGCCCGAACCACCCGCAATGGATGACACTGCGTAAGTGGAGCACCATACTCACTGTTTGTGTTCCTACCACTAGAGTCTTTCTCTCTACAGTCCACATATCACCAACACACTGAGTACCACATAGCTGACTTTATAGTTACAGTACCTGGTACATATATTCTTGACTCTGGCATTGTTTCAGTCACAACTTTGGCTTGACAGAATAGAACTCTTTATATATATATTTATATATAAACAAAAATTGTTCACAATGGAATATCTTCCAGCTGCACACTGGCACCACTCCCTTGACTGTATAGCTCTGTATGCTGCACAATCTCCCTTGCAGAGCATGTTAACAGTAGGTGGTTGTGGCAGCGAGTAGGAACACGGGAGTTTCTAGTGCTGTCTTGAGCCTCTGCCCCAGTGCCCTCATGCACCCAATCCACCTCATCACCACAATGCCCTTTCCACCCATATGCCACGTATGGGTGCTGTAGCTTACATTCCAGTATTGCAACTGTTCGCATGTAACTTGCTGGTAAGCAGTATAAAAAAATATAAATTACTGCAAGCAGTAAACTTGTTAAAACTTATTTTTTCTTATTTGCAAATCAATATTTTCCAATTAAAATGTGTCCATAGGAATCCTACTGTAGTTGTAATTTAATTTACTGTCATGGCTATTAAAAGCTGAGGTAACTGGCCCATGAAATTCCAAATGTGAAGTGGCCCGACTAACTGTCATGGATCACTGCTGACAAACTTAAGCCCTGTGGTCAATATGGCCATACTGGTGCTGGTGGCAGCTGTGGGCAATGGGCAGTAGTAGGCAGGTGGTGACAATCAAAGGGGGCTGGGCGACGCAGGGTGGAGCCAGGTAGGGGGTGTCGGGGCTGGACATGCCCCCTACAATGGGTGGCGTGTCATTATGAGCTGGTGGAAGAGTGTATGTTCCCAAGGCCCAATAGACCAGCAGAGAAGGGCTGCTGGTACCCCTGCTGCTGAGCAGCTGCTACAGCAGATGCTGCTGCAGCTGCTTGCTGCTGACTATTGGCTGACTGTCGACCACTCTTTGGGAGTGGTGGTGAAAGATAAGTATTGGAAGACAGCGTCAACACATCATTGCGGTCCTCCTTCCGGTATGCTAGACAACACCGAATGAATTGCTGAAAGTGGAGGTTATTACCTTATGAAAAATATTCCTAAGCAATACGGACCACAATACCATGTATCAAAATTTATACAGATATTTTCCCATACAATAATCTTTTGTCCATGAAATTCTTTTTGCAAAAAGAAACCACATGTAGACTCACCTTGGCCTCATTGCTGACCACTGGTTTGGGTGGAAACTGTACATCTGTAGCTTTGAGGATAGTATTTTCTTCTAGTATGGTTGCCTGGCTTTGGTTGTGACCGAACGGCTTCTTTCCGTATAGGCACTGGTAGAATATTACGCCCACAGACCAAACATCTACTTTACTAGAGATCTTGGGCGGCGTTTTACCTACAATGAAGCACTCTGGTGGTAGATACCTGCAAAGGAAAATGAAAAATCTGTGTAAGTTGTGGTAATGCATATGGATGAGAGTATTCTTCAGGAAGGCCAATGGGACACTTCTTACCAAGGGAACTGGATAATAAAAAATTACTTGCTACTAAGCATGGCGTGGTAACCTTCGTAGTGAGGTTCATTATGTGGTAACTATTTGCATATTAAAGGGAAAAGAGTTTTAAACTTGTCTTTTCATCTGCACGTATGTGTGTGTGTGTGTATGAATAAGATTACAAAGTACAGTATAACATACTCATATTTGTCTTAGTTTCTCTTCCACTTACTCCTAAATGCACCTGGGACATTTGCCCCTTTCCCCATCCTAAAGCTCACTTTAGCTCCCATTGTACCATCTACTGCCAGATCCACTCCTAAGTATCTAATACACTGTAATTCCTACAGATTCTCTACATTTTAATTCACATTCAAATTAACCTTTCTCTGTCCTGTGCTACACCTAACCTTACTTTTATTCACATTAATTCTCAGCATTCTCCTTTCACACACTATCCAAAACTCAGGCACCAGCTTCTGAAGTTTCTCACTTGAGTGTGCTATTAGGGTTGTTCACCTGCAGACATCAACACACTCACCTCCCAGCCAGTGCAGCTGCAAATCCATAACTGTTACTGACATCACATTTCTGCATTTTTTTTTTTTTTAACACTATGTATAGTCAGAGAAAGTGTAGCATAAGTCAACCAAACATGGATACCTAATGTATCATTAAGGCACATGTAGGCCTACCCAATATAACTTATATTAATGGTTCCAGAAAAAAATTGTTGTCTTGACTTTCTGATAAGTGAGAATAAACATATACAAAAACCAACAAAATTTACATCACTAACAAAGTAAATAATTATAAAACACAAAAAAACATATCCATATAAGATCATAACCTACATAAATAATGACACATGACTAACAACATGACGGGAATGCCACAGCCACTATTACCACTATTTGTCTGCTAAGCTCTGGCCTAGGAGTTCTGAATGCAGAAACCATGTATGTATCAGCCACATTAAACCCTTATTCCTCTAAGAGACCACATACGTACAAACTGCAGTACATGAATTAAGGTTCCTGCAGCCCAAAACTGTGCTACTTCCAGTAGCAGGGAAACGTTGACTACTTCGGAGTAAAAGACTGTACTCCCAATGATACAGCCTTGCCAAAAGTGGCTTTTCAATTATGGTGTAAACAAGTGAGGGTAGAGTCTGGTAACACCAAGAGGAAGAAAGGTAGTATTATAAATATTTTTAAGAAAGGTGATTGGGAAAATGCATGGAACAAAAGACAAGTATCTCTGAGGAATGTTCTTTGTTTTGTATTGCAAAAATCAAACAGCAAATGCATGATTACTTGCAAAACAGAAACTACTTATGTGATAGGCAAGACGGGTTCATGCATTACAATTCCTCAGACTTCTATGATAGAGAACTCTTTTATAAATATGAGATATATGAATGAACAGTGAGTTCTCTGGCTGTCAAAGGCCATTTTGCATCATCTCATGCAAGACCTTAGTAAAGAGGCTAGTCAAAAAAAGTTCATGTGATAGGGCTTCATGAGAGTAAAACTCCCCCCATGTACTATACAAATAGGTAATTACAAACACACATAAATATTCAACCATATATGCATGCAAAATGTTACTAACCAGTAAGTGCCAGCCCCCTGAGAGGTGAGGTCCATCCCATAGTCAGGATGGTAGCTGTCCTCATCCATAACTTTACTGAGACCAAAGTCCGTGATTTTGACTTCCCCAAGAATATCACCGTCAGTTAACAATATGTTTCCTGAGGAAGAGAGTGATTTGGTCAATTGAAAAAATTCATGAAACATATAACAATTACTTTGTAACAAATGAATGGCAGCTGTGAATAATTATAAAGAATAATCTTTGAGTGTAAGTATGTATGAATAAAGAAAAAAGTATACTGTTAGGCATGAGGAAATGCAGTGATTAGGAATGCAGACATTACCATTTTATTACTTTGATAGTCTTCTGTGTTGTGTAAAAGGTAGGCGTTGAATGTATGGGTATGTATGTGTGCTGGGCGAAACGCAGGGTGCATGGCACGTCTCACTTATTGGAGCCGATGCAGTGTGGGAGAGAGACAGGGTGAGATGAGAGGAAAATAAAAAAGGAGAGCGCCTGGCATGTGTGTTTTTGCAAGCCCTATTGTGTCCAGCTGTACTGTACAGTACTGTGCCCTCTATAAGCCTTCGTGAACTGGACAAGTGTCTCTATAAGCCCTCGGAAACCCGATAAGTGCCTCTATAAGCCCTGTGTGATTTGTGTGTGTCGGTGAGTGGACATTGCCCTCTTCCTTGCTATAAGTGTCTTGTATTGTGCTTTGTTCGTTGATATACCAAAGTTCACGTGACTACTGTGCTTCCCTGCCCACCTTCCTTCCCCATTAAGTGAGTTCACTGCTACTGAGTGCCACCGGACCCACAAGTCAGTGTATGAAGTGAAGGAAAACATTGTTACTGCCCCTTTGAGTTCTGTGCAGAGGGTATCCTGACAAGCCTTGACCCTCTGTGGAGTGAGTTCGAAGGGGGCTGCATAACAATACTTCTGATTCCTGAGCAACATGGCAGCAAATTTACTTTCTGGAAATTGGGTATCCCTGATTTTTAGGAGCTTGGCAAGATCCAGGCTATATAGACCTTGGTTCAGCATAAGCAAATCTCACTTGAGAGACATACCAGAGTGTACTTGATCTCCATGGAAAAAGGAACTAATTCAATGATACAACAGAATATACTTGTGATTCAAGACATATTTCATTATATTATCAGATAATCATGTTTTTATTCACAACACATACAGATCGTTTTAAGATGATAAACAGCCCAACTTAAAGTATTATAACAGATAATAAAAGTGCTTTGGAAAAAAAAGTGTATATCCATTAATTCAATTGTAGACTAAAAATAACATGAACCCAAGATGTGGAGGGATTAATATAAGGGATAGTGATGAGATGGGGATAGAAGAAATGGGGGAAAAAAAAAGGGAAAGAGGGAGGACAACACAGTACCCAAGTAGAAATGATAATGGAAGACCTATCTATTTATCATGAGGTTAACTGACAAAAGACAGTAATAACATTCTAAACTTTTAATCTATACAAGGAGAGATCCCCAGATATGTACACATACTGTGTATATGTTTATATCTAGTTAAGGGGAATATTTCTAATAAGGAATGACTACAAAGAATAAACTAATTTCTTGAAATGGGATCATGTAGCTCATCTTGCAGAGAAGGGAATTATCTTTTGACTGAGATTGGACGAGCTTAACACGATATATACATCCCTGACGTAGGGGAGAAAGAATTATACCTCCTTATTCCCTGCGTGTCATACATGCACAGTACATACATATACATACACATGCATATACACATGTACATATTCACACTTGCTCACCCCCAACCATTCCTAATACCACCCCGCCCCACAGGAAACAGCATCACCACCCCCTGCGCCAGCAAGGTAGCGCCAGGAGACAGAAAAAATGGCAACATTCGCTCACACTCAGTCTCTAGCTGTCATGTGTAATGCACTGAAACCACAGCTCCCTATCCACATCCAGGCCCCACAGACCTTTCCATAGTTTACCCCAGACACTTCACATGCCTTAGCCTGTGCCAGGTACCCATTTTATTGACCAACCTCTAGCAGTGGATAAACAGTTGGGTTGACTGTGGACCAACTGCCACAACCAGGATTCAAACCTATGCGCTCAACCCTGGGCAGCTCGTGAATACTTCATGGTCAGGAACACTAACTGCTACACCACGAGTTTTTAAATAACACTTCACAATATGTTGTACACCTACACGAAAAAGTTCAGTACCCAAGAGAACTGTAATTGTACCCCTCATGTTCCTCATTCTTATATCTGACCTCAGATAAACACAGTTTCATATCATCCTTTGCACATGACACTAGAATAAGTATGAATATCATTTTTACAAAGGATGCTGAAAGGCTGCAGAGACATTAATGTAGTCTACCTATGGGCCACCAAGAACAGCATACTTTTCAATGGGGATTTATCTCTCCTCCAGTATGGGGAAAATGAACAAATCAAAACAGCACCAGATACCGGATAGACACAGACACTATCATAAAACAAATGAATAAAGTGAAAGACCTTAGAGTAATAATGTCTAATTACCTAACCTTCAACGAACACAAGTAAACAACAGTTGCCTCATTCAGAAGGGTGGTAGGGTGGATCCTGTAGACTTTTAAGAAATAGGAAGAAAAACCAATGGTGAAACTTTTCAAAGTATTAATTTTTTCAGTCAGAATATTGCTGTGTTGTAACATCACCATACAAGGTAGGCATAACTGTAGAGTTAGAAAGTGCTCAGAGATCTTTCACGGCCCATTTTAGCATAGAAAAAGAACTGGAAAGAGGAGTGGGGCAAAACATTTATGTTTGAAAGTACAGCAGTCCCAACAATATTATATGGAAGTAAGAAATATAGATAAAGCTGCGCGGACGAGAGAAGGGTGGATGTGTTGAAAATGAAATGTTTGAGGGCAATATGCAGAGTAAGGAGGTCTGATCAAGTAAGTAATGAAAGAGTAAGGAAGAGGTGTAGTAATAAAAAGTGTGGTTTAGAAAACTAAAGAGGGTGTACAGAAATGGTCTGGACATATGGAGAAAATGAGAACGGAAAGATTTACAAAGAGGATATTTTTGTTAGAAGTGGATGGAACATTGAGAATGGAAAGACCAAATTGGAGATGGAAGGATGGGGTGAAAAACAATTATGAGCAATTGGGGCCTGAACATGCAGGAGGGTGAAAGGCATGCATAGGATAGATTGAATTGGAATGATGTTCTCTCAATGGACTGAATAAGGGCATGTGAAGCATCTGGGGTATACCATAGAAAGGTCTGTGGGATCTGGTTATGCATAGAGAGCTGTGGTTTCAATGCACTGCACAAGACAGCTAGAGAATGGGCACAAGCAGATGCGGCCTTTCTTTCTTTGTTCCTGACGTTACCTTGGTAACGCAGGAAACAGTGATCAAGTATGAAAAAAAGAAAAGTAAAGGAACTAAATTGCTGGGAACAATTGAAATCACGGATGCTGTATTTCCAAGAGAGCAGACAAGAGAGGTATATCATCACTTACACCTGGAAAATCCTAGAAGTCATAGTTCCCAACTCACACTTATAAATACCTTCTTACCAGCTTGATATGCATGGTATAATCAATAATATACTACCTCTGAAATTCAAGTGTGCGATATGCACCAAAAGAGACTACACCATAAACATTCATCTCCCAAGACTCTTCAAACTCTTGCCTGCAATCATCAGAAACACCATGTGAAGGACAGTGGAGAACTGTAAGAGTGCACTGAACAGCCATTTACAGTGTACAAGACCAGCCAAGCTTTGTGGGCCTGAGGGCCACAGTTTCCATTATCTTGGTAAACCAATGATTACATTCTAGCAACATGAGCCTAGCCCAGGATGTTGGGGTAAAAGACCCTAAAGACTTCACCAGGTATTATTCACTCCTTCCCTAAAAAATCCCATTCCTCATCCACTCCTTCATTTGCTAACACCTCTTGTCTTTCTACCCTTAATATCTCCTATTTTTCCAAGCTCACTCACTTTCATCAACCTCTTCCCACCCATATTATTTCCTCCTTTCCAAAAGCCACTACAAAACTTCACCCTCATCTCTACCAAGTATATATATATTTTCATACATATTCACCATTTCCTATTTTAGTGAGGTGAGCCAGCAACAGACAAAGAAATGGCATCTTTTGCTTACATACATACCCTAGCCATAATATAAAATGCATTGAAACCAAACCCCCCTAACCATAATCAGACCCCACATGCCTTTCTATGGTTTTCCCATTTCCTTCCACCACATCATATGCCCTGGATCAGCCCTCTGACAGAATATTGTCCCCTGTACACCATATCTGTCCAATTCACTTCATCTCTTGCATGCTTAATACCCTCCTGCATGTTCAGGCCCCAAACACTCAAAGCATCTTCCATGCCATCCTGTCACCTCTATCATGGTTTCCCCAACTTCCTGCCCTAAGAGTCCCTTCTATTTTTATGAGGCTTCTACATCAGGACAGTGTAGGGCAACTGAATATTAAGTGTTCATCATGTTCATTGTGGTAGCTGTGTTGCAGACATGAAGTCTGGGGATATGTTGAAACAGCATTTGTGGTGTACACACATGCACTATCTTTTCTTTGAGTTCAAATTTTCCTAAAAATCATTAATCTGTTGGGAATACCTTTATTAACAACTGTAAGCACTTGAAGGGTTAAATACAAATTATCTATCATTAATCATGAAGGGGTCTTGTGCCCACATTCTCCATAACCAACCTTGGAAGAAAGACTGCAAACCATGGTTGTCTGTTACACAAGACTGATGCAACCTTTAAGGGAAGAAAAAAAGGAAAATTTCTACTTAATCACAATTACCTGTAGTTAAGCAAATTTCTGGGTCTAATGCCAAAGAAAAAAGGTGGTCACTTCTTTTCAGATTCTGGCTTCCACATAATAAATCATTTTTGCCCATCTCAGCTACTTAATTATCCAAAGGAATTCTAAAACCCATGTCAAATACAAGTACAGGAAAAACATCAGCCTACTAACCAGAAATATTTTCTTTTTTAATTGACCTAGGTATAAGGGATAACCAAAAGTCAAATGAACACACATAGTGCAGTTGTATGCTTGGCTAAAGTTCAAGTAAGGGTGAAATTGCAAAGTTAAAATAAGTGAAGATTTTTATAGCTGCTTCGAATAAAATGCAAGACGGCAATACAAGAAAAGAGTCAAAGAATAAAGGTCTAAACATAATCAATCGTAAAATGTGTGGAGACCAAGAAGTTTGGAAAAGACTCTGCATGGGTACACACCTTGAAGTGGGAAATGCCTTGATGGTTAAAAATCAGACAGATAAGACATAGATAACTTAAAAGGGAAAAAAAAAATCTGCAGATTTAGAAATCCACTGTACATAAAAAGCTATCAAACTTACAAGTCATTATGATTTTCTGGACTTGCTGGTGTGGATGTGTCTGGGCTTGGGCCATCTGTACATGGTTCAGCTGGTAATGGTCTAGCTGGAGCATCTGCAAGTTAAAAGGATCATATAAAAGCTTATTACATGGTTAATAAGAATACATAAGAGGATTATATCACAACATCAAAAAATATTTTGATTAATTCAGCTCACCACGTACCTCACACTCAGATTCTTTACTATTTCATGACTGACAGTGATCTATTCTATCACTATTTCATGACTGACAGTGATCTATTCTATCTCATACTTCCTATATGTGGAAAAAGTTGGGGCTGTGATGTTTGGAAACAATCTGTAAGATGCCACTACATTTATTAACCCTTAAAGTGCAGGTGTCCACAACTATGGACAGCTGGTGCGTGGGCTCGCAGCACGGGCGTCTACAATAGTGGACAAGGCATTTTTTTTTTTTAATTAACACGCTTTCAAGTTTGATTTGTTTATCCTCAAGTCCAGTAAGCATGTCATTTTCTTTCAAACAATACACACCCATGCTCCCTAGACTTTTCAGTGGCCAGTCAACGGCTTGTGCTAACTTCGAGAACATGTCCGCTAGATACCCCAGATCCACTCATCCTTCCAGTCAATTTCATTCACAAGATGGGGACCCTTTGACCTCAACACCCATCAAGAACATCAGGAAAGCCTTGGAAACTAGTAAAATTGAAGCAGAATTAGACAAGGCATTCACAAGCACCATCACTGGCAGTGACAGCGATACCACACTGAGTTACTGTAGTGATGGTGATGGATATGATGTTGCCAGTGAAAGCAGTGCTACTGCTGATTTTCCAGAACCTTTCTTGTTTGGAAGCGATTTATTTTTCCATATAAGAACTGTATAATATACTAAGTGTAAGAAAATGCAAAAATGAAGTTACGAGTTTAGTTTCTTGTTTGGAAGTGATTTCTTTTTCCATATAAGAACTATAAAATGTGCCAGGTGTAAGAAAAATGCAAGAGTGAAGTTACGGGTTTAGTTTCTTGTTTGGAAATGATTTTTTTTCCTTGCTAACATGCACATTGATGTCACCTGCATGTATCTTTAATACAATGCTAGATAAAAACTGGATGCAGAGGAAGGCAATGTAAATGTTGTCCTGCGTCGTATAGTGGCCGTTTGGCGTGGCTGCTGTAGCCTCACGCTGCCTGAGCCAGTGTGTACAATGCAGCGAGTGACACAACAGCAGGCAAGTATGTAGCAAGCTCTACAAGTTACAGTTTTTGTAATTTGAAAAAATAAAAGTAGTACTGTTTTCTGCTTTTCATCTTTCCTTTTGTTACACAATGTAACTGCGGAATTCTAGCGTGGATGCTGGCCCATTGCTAAGTTTAGCAAGTAATGCTAACCACTGATTTTTACAATAAAATGTTAGTTGAGTTTTTCATGGGTGTGTTTCACATAAACTGTATAAAAGTGATGCTTTTTATTGCTAAAGAATAGGAAAGAAGTCCAGTAGGGGTGGATATCTGTCTATAATAATGTGTTTTCAGAGTTCCTACTTCAGAGTTCCTTACTCGTTCTACCAATGCTTCTGTTGCTTTCAAATTAACGTCAAAAGACAGCTAAGGGTGTGGACTTTACAATGATACTTCATTCAGTAACGTGAGTTCAGTAGG
>JAYMFT010000003.1:201475-226063 GCA_038088735.1 Panulirus argus | reverse complement strand
AGGGAATACGTGGGAAGTATTCTTTCTCCCCTATCCCCAGGGATAATATATATATATATATATATATATATATATATCTTTCATATTTGTTTGATGTTTCTCACATTAGCATGGTAGCACCAGGAACATATGAAGAAAAGCCTCATTCACTAACATCGAATCTCTACCTGTCCTATGTAATGCATCAAAACCACAGCCCCCAATCCACAACCAGGCCTCACAGACCTCTCCATCCTCCGGCTGCTTCACATAGTATTTAGGAACAGACACAGAAGGGCCTCATTTGCTCACAGTTGCTCTCTACCTGTCATTTATAGTGCACTGAAACCAGAGTTCCCTATCCACAGCTAAACCCCATAGACTTTTCTGTGGTTTCACATGAACACTTCATTGTTGCCCCCTGTATAATGCAGTGCTCCAATTTGTTCGATCCCTTGCACTCCTCTTACCCTAGTACATGTTCAGGGTTTGATAACTCAAAGCATCCTTCACTTCATCCTTTTTTATATCTTTTTTGGTATACCCTTCCTCCTTGCTCCCTCCACTTCAAACACATATCTCCTTGGTCAATCAGTCTTCATTTGTCCTTTCCATATCTCCAAACCACCTCAGCACATCACCTTTCAGCTCAGTCATACTTAGCATACTGCTGCACATCTCTCCAACACTGTCATACCTTACATGATCAGTCCTTCTCACACAAGATTGTCCACAACCGTTTAATTTCCAACATATTAACCTGATTCTTTTCTGTTTTGTTTAAGGCCCATAACTTGCACTCATTAAGCACCGTTAGGAGTGTTTTACAGTCAAACATATCCATCTTTGCCCTTAATTCTGGTACCATTTTTGTTCCTGTCCTCCAGACCTTTTCTGTTAGCTCTTTGAGCTTCTTTAGGTGTGGTGACCAAACTTGAGAAGTATATTCTAGTTTTGCCCTTATGTAGGATATGAACAAATTGCTGAATATTTCCTTATGCATGTACAAAGCTATTCTAATAATTACAAGCAGGCTGTTTGTCACCTAGGGATGATAACCCCTAAGTCTTTCTTATACATAGAGGCCTGTAGCTTATTTCCTGCTAGATATTCATCATATTGAGGTCTTCTTTGACACTGTTCCATACTCATTACTATACTTTTGCTCAGATTGACTGTTATTGACCATTTATTACACCAGTTTTGGAGTCTTTAGGTCCCTGTGTAAATTGATGCGATCCTTCTTGCTTTTCATCCCTCATGACCTTTGCAACATGTACAAAAATAATCAGGTAGGAGTCCATGCCTTCAATCAGATCATTAACATTGATCAGGAAGAGTAATAGTCCCAGAACAGAACAGAACCCATTTGGAGAAGACTCCTCAAATGCATTCTGAGGGTCCAGATACAAACATCCCGTTCAGGACTCATTCTATCATAGAAATGTAAGAGGTTTGTCATACATGACCTCCTTTCTCTAAATCATTGTTTTCTTTCATGTATGTAAATTTTTCTTTGAAGAATGTCACCTATTTGCAATGTAATTATCTTTTCCTGAACCTTACAGACCACACTTGCAGGAAAGACTGGCCTGTATTTCAGTGCCTGTTTCCAGTCTCGTTTCTCATAGTTAAGTATGACATATGCCCTTTTCCATTATCATGGCACTTTGTCTCACTGTTTTGACATCTTGAAAAGTATTTCAAGGAAGTTATTTAGCATATCTGCACTGTCTACGGCACATATGGTGAAATTTCATTTGGACCATGAATCATGTATTCTGGTAATGTCTTTTCTGTCTGTCTCATTGTAAAGTACGAGGAGGGAGGGTTACACTGTTGATGCCCCCATTTCTTGAACATTCTCTAATATCATGCTTCTTAAATTTATGTATGCTGTCTGCATTTACTATGGCCTCAGTCATTTGGTTCCTTTCATCCGTCTCTCTTATATTTTAAAAGTACTTCTTTACATCTTTTCTTAATATTAAAGTTGTGGATTTTGTGTGTGTGTATGATGTTCTGTTTGATTATGTAATGTTTATATATTTTCATACGATCTTTGTGAATGTCATATGGCTTGTCAGTCTTATAATATAAGCCACAAGCTGTCAAATATTAATTGTAAGAACTCATTTGCAGATAAGTGAGAATAACGAAACACATTATGGGTGGCAGTGATATGCAGTTCTGCCTGCGGTGGAATAACTTTGGGACTACCATGACAGCAGCCCTTCACTCTCTACATGAGGGTGGAGATTTTGTTGATGTCACACTAGCTGCGGATGGAATGCAGCTGAAGGCGCACAAACTTATTCTTTCTGCTTGTAGTCCTTACTTCAGAGATATTTTAAAGGTTTGGTAATCTTTAGACTTGTTGGCATTTATGATATAATAAATGTATTAGATTTGAAACTAATTACATTGTTGATGTATGAACCAGTAGTTAATGCGATGCTCACTTGTTATCCATGTTTTTTGTTTTTGATATGTCACTAAGAAATGCCCCAGTAAATGAACTATGAAAAGGAAATTTCACAGCCATGTTCTTCAAGGAGCAGTGTTGTATGATGTGCTTCCTGTCACTGTGAGTTATTGATCATTAAAAATTCAGTAGCATGTTGCACGATGATATTACATATGATTATCAAGGTGTATTTTGAAAGGAACAAATTAAATTTCCACCTTGCTTCATCTGAAAGTTAGGGATGAGGTAGAGCTTGCCTCAGGCCTCCAAGTGCCATTTCACATCATGTATCCAACAGGAATACTATCATTCTCCTTGCGGTTCACACAGTAACACCCAATGGATAGCATTTTATCATTCATTTGTATTATATGATCAAGTGCAAATAATTCACTTGGGTCATTTTAGATGTTTGTCTTACCAAAGATGGAGGAAGTGGATCTAACAGGGCTACTTTACAGAGGGGCTGATCTGTTTTTGCTATGAAAAGCACAGTTTCATTTACAAGGTTTATTTTATTTTACAGGCTCTTTGGAATGCACACACTAACTGATTTGTGCAGTCCACAATGAAAATTAATTCAGAATTAAACTTACACAGATTGAAATAAAGGATTGTATGGAAGTCATTGTGCTTGTAGGGGAAATTTGAACAAGTTAACTGACATGTCTGGCGTACTGAAATATATTATACAAAGGTTACGTAACAATGAATATTGATATATTAGAGTAAACATTAGAAAGATATTTTATGTCCTAGAGAGTAATTATTGTGAGAAACAATATACCATATTAGTAAGAATAGTTGAAATTACAAGTAGACCATAAAATAAATGAATAGATGTAGTGAGTGAAATATTAATGGCTAGAAGCATTACAGATAAGGATGTCAAAGGAAGTACAGTATTTGTATTATTCATTGGAGAAGGTTGCATCATGAGTATAAAGTCACCTTCACTGAACTTGTATCAACATCAGTGGACAAAAAGGAGCACACTTGCTGAATTATTTATCACTTCCCTGTAACTGATTGTTACACAGCCTCAAAGATGCAGAAACCTTGGAAAAGGGGTTCTTGTGTCATATAATTAATTAGAAATGAGTCATTTTAGGTGCAAGGGTGGTGTGGATGGAGATGTTAATCTCATCTTACAAAATGAACTTGAGAATAAATTGAAAAATTAAGATGTGATTACAGTTTCTTTTGCACTTGTTTGCTATTACCCATGTGATTGAGGTAATGTTCAGAACAGATGAAAGAACCTTAGAGGATAAAAGACCCTCATGTGGCTCTTCCTTCTGTTTTTTCTTTTAGAAAGTAATACAGGAGAGAGGATATCCAGCTCCTCGCTCACGCCCTTCTAAGTCGCCTTCTATGACATGCAGGGATTCCTTTAGAAACAAATAATATATGAATATACTTCAATAGTTTTTATCAAGAGAGTAAGGCTTGTGTGCAAGTATGAAGAGAGGAGGGCAGATTGTTCTAGGTGTAGATGGATCTGTGGCAGGGTAGTGTGATGTTACCATGGCTGTTTTATTTGTTTATAGATAGGAAGGTGAGGGACATGAATGCAAGGCTTTTGGAGAGGAGCAGATCCGCATTCTGCCAGAGGGATTGAGGGTGAGGGTTGCTTGGGAGGTGAGTCTGTAATTGTTTGCTGGTGACTCGGCATTGTTGGCATATTTGAGTTGGTTTCTGTGTTTGGGAGAGTGTATGTAAGGAGAAGGTTGATAGTAATTGTGAATAAAGGAAGGTTATTCAGTTTAACACTGGAGAAAGACAATAGGTTTGGTGGGATGTGAGTCTCAGTGAAGAAAACTTAGAAGAAATGAAATCTTTTAGATATCTAAGAATGGACATGGTTACAGTTAGAACCATTAGAGCTGAAGAGTCATGGGGTGGGTGAGGGGGTAAAGGTCTTGGAAGCATTGAGAAATGTATGGAAAGAGAGGTCACAATCAGGGAGGGCAAAGATAGGCATTTTTGAAGGCATAGTAGTCCTGACAGTGTTGTATAGATGCAAGGTTTGGGCACTAGATGAGAATGTACAGAAGAGGATGAAAGTGATGGAAATTAAATTTAGGAGAACAATATGTGCTGTGAGGGGCTTGATTGAGTAAAAATATGATAGGGTAAGAGAGAGGTGTGGTAAAAGAGAGAGCTGAAGAGGGTATGCTGCAGTGGTTTAGACATATGGAGAGAATGAGTGAGGAGAGGTTGACAAAGAGGGCACCTCTGTCTGAAGTGGAAGGGACAAGGGGAAGGGTGAGACCAAATTGGAAATGGAAGGAGGAGGGAAAAGGATTTGAGTTCTCAGGGCCTGAACTTACAGGAGTCTGTAAGGCATACATGGGATAGTGTAAATTGGGGCGATATGGTAAACAGGGTGATATGCTGTTAGTGGGCTGAACTAGAGCATTAAAAGTGGTAAGGGGAAACCAAGGACAGGTCTGTGGGGTCTGATTGTGGATAGGGGACTATGGTTTCAGTGCATTACACAGGACAGCTAGAGAATGGATGTGAACGAATGAGGCCATTTCTACATCTGACTCTTGCATTACCTCATTAATGCTGGAAATGGCAAAAAAAAATATGAAAAAACTTTATTAGTAACTTTAGCAGTAATATTTATACAGACACTGTATATATTTCACCAGAAATTTGCAAATTTGGAAACATTAGCACAAACAAATGCCCTTGTGTTTAGGGTAACTGAAAGTGATTGAATTGTGGAAACATTCAGCACCCATACACACTCCCCTTTTTATCTTCACCCAGAAACTAGCTTTGAAATTGTGGAGAGAATTCCCATTGCAAAGATTTTAGCAGGTGGATGTTGATCATGTGGCAAAGATCGTCGTTTGTGAATGTTAAGGGATTAAGATTAGATCTTCGTTTGTGAATGTGAAGAGATTGAGATTAGCCAACCCGAGATTAACTGTATAAAGTGCACAACTTGAGAATAGTGTTGTTAAAGCTCCTCTCCCTGCCTGTTTTTTTATTCTCATATCTTAAACAAGTGTCCTGCATTTCTATTCCATGGGAATGGCTTGTGTAAGGAAATTCGTGATAAACAAAGATAGGTTTCCAGTGTAAAAGTTTAACCATTCTCAGCTTATGCCAAAGTCCCTCTGTTGAGGGAGAATTTGTACTGTATTAAATTTTTATGCCTATACTTTTACCAATTCCATAGGAAAAATAAGTAGCTGATATGACTTGGACAAAAGCATGCCTACAATCATAACCTCAGCAAAATCATGTAGAGAGGAAAAAAGTACAGCAGGGATTGATTTGTGCCCCTTAGGTATGCGTAGATTAAATTCTTAAAATTAAAAACATATAGGAAGAATTAAGGGCAAAATGATTGAAGAGAATTCCACAGCTTCATAGAACAAGGAAAAATGTTATCAAAACAATCAATCCTCATGTGGCTGGTCTCTTAGAAACTGTGAGAAGTAGCAGCCAAACACACGTTGTTAGTTCAGGTCTTAAGGACTGAGATACACACAGACAGCTCACAAGACCAGCAGCGATATAATATTTGCTGATCAAATTGAAGGAAGAAGTATCAAAGCGGACAGAATAGGATGGTTGAAGAGAGGTGACAACCAGAAAGTTGATAAGGTGGGAACCTTTTGATTCTAATCTAGCTAAAAGAGAAGTGGAAGAAGAGCCATCGTATACTTGGAATAGCTGCTTACAAGAAAATTTTGTGGCTCCTATACAACATTCCAGCTTTTTGGAAGCAGATTTTGTGAGTTGATTATTTGGGATTTGCATGACAGATTAGAGGATATGATTATGCACATGTTTATGGTCTTTACAAGTCAAATTGTAGTATTTTTCAGTTAAATAGTATGGGACAAGGGAGATTTAGAAATAGGTATGGGTAAAAATGCATTTTTGTGCTGTTGAATTTAACCAGATTACTGCTTCCCATTCCACAGTGCTTTACAGGTCCAAATTAAAAGTGAAAAAATATTTAGTGCAAGAATAAGAATGAGTATTGAAGTGACGAGAGCAGTTGAAATAAGTAGATAAGTAGAGTGGAATTGTTAACATAAGTCTGAATAGAGCTGAAGGCTGAAGAAATATCATTTATGGAGAGAAGAAAGAGGATAGAACCCTGAGGGATTACAGTGTTGAGAGATTAAGAGGAAGATGTAACTCTATTATTGACTATCACAATGGAATGACTGGAAAGGAAACTGTGTTAGAGACCAGAAAGAAGCAGATAAGCCAAAGGAAGGGAGTTTAGCTTGCAAAGACTTGTGCCACACCCTGTCATACTCTCTATAGATGTTGAAGGTCATGTCAAAAGATTCACCAAAATCATTAAGAGAGGAAGACCAGAGGTGGGTCGCATAGAAGAGAAGATCACCAGAAGACCTTGCAGTATGAAAGGAGTGCTGGTGATTCAAAAGAAGGGAATAAGATTGTAAGTGTTTTTGTGGTGACTGGAACTTATGTTGGGTGTTTGATTATTTGTTTCAGACCTTTAAGGAGGAAAAAGGAAAGGGCCTCAATTTCATTGGGATCATCCTGAGTAGAAGTCAGTCTTAATGGTGTACCTTGAAATCGCCTACATTAAAGATTTCATCACATGGATGTGAAGAGAGCAGTGCTTCATGGTAGGATATCAATTAGTTGAAGAATTGTGCGCTAGGTGATTCATGTGGTGTGCAATTGTGCAAGTGTGAACTTTAGTTCTGTACCAGTATGAAAAAAAGTAGGATGGTAAAAAGTGAATTGTACATGTGCGAATTTCTTTTTGTGAAATTGATGTAAATGAAGGTAAGGTGTGAAAGAATCAGATGACTGTTTTTTTTTTTTACATTCCAACAGATTTTTTGCTAATAGATATTTGGCAGGACAGTTTCCCTCTACAAAAATGTGCAGCTCTGAAAAGAATGTGCTGTGTTAGGACTTCAGCTTGAGAAGAGTATTCAAGACATTTTTCTTTGAGAATTATCCAAGAAATATTGGTTCTACTGCTGGAGCATCATTGAATTTTTCCTTATGTTAACTACTTTGGGAAGACTGTGTGAGGAAGGGGGTTGGCTTAAAAATTAAGCTTTGAGCTGGTTAAAAGCATGATTTTAACAAACATCCCCAACTTGCTCTCACCTCCTCTCCTGGTCCACTGTTCCCCACGGACTCTAGGCCACCTTCCAATGACTGTCAGGGAAATGAGGCAGGAAACTGAAGTGTAGCATCTTAGCCAGTTGCACAGAGTGTCTTGAATTAATACTAGCTCGACTGGCATATTTAGCCATGTGATCGCATAACTACCTGGTGTAAACATGATGGTGGTGAAAACTAACAGCCTGAGATGAAGGCAAGTGATTGGGGGGGGGGGGTTGGTCTCTGCTTACATATATGTTTTCCACCGGCTCAAGGCTAACCTTTTAATGTCTGCTTATGTTTTGGGACTTTGCAGCAAGAGTTTTGGCTAATACTGGAAAGCTGAATGTGAGTGTGACACAGTGGCTTGTCAGTGACCCAGAAGTTCCCAGTGTTGGCCATTTGTCTAACCTTAAGTGATTATTATTTTGCTTTTTCAGTGAAAAAGGTGTTTTATATACTTTACCAACGGAAGTGGTTGACTAGTTAGCAGAGGAGTGTGAGTTCAGAGGTCAGGGTAAAATGTGCTTGTTGAGTTTGAATTTAGAGCATCTGAGTGATCTGATTGATTGACCTTGTGGCAAGCAACGTGTCAGTGATTTGGATGATCACTCATGGTATTGTCTGAGGCATCCATGTTATGACAGTTGTTCATATAACAAGTCTGGCAAATTTGAGGCTGGAGTTAGTACAGCTGATGTGTGTTAAGTGATGGAAAGATTTATTCAGGTCTCTAGTCAGCCCATGCAAAGGTAGAATGCAGTTCTTTATGTGCTAAAAAGGAAAATATATTTCAAATACACTATTGAGAGTGAGCACTGGTACCTCTATATGATATTATTTATTTTTGTTCTGGTTCATTAGGGATGGCCTGATCTGTTGAAGAATGTGGTCTGTATTTAACTCAGCTATTGGCATTTTATTATTAGAAACCAATAATGTTGTTAACTTTTATGTAATCATCATATTCCTTTAGAATATCAGATGATTTGAATGATAATGGAATTTTAACAAGTAAAAACCATAACACTTTAGTATTTGTTGCTAACATGTGAACACTCAAACTGTGATTTCCAGTTAAATTCATTAGAATGTTTATACTTTCACAGAACAACCCATGTCAGCACCCAGTGATAATTCTCCGAGAGGTGCCTATAGAGGACTTAGAAGCATTATTAGCATTTATGTATGAGGGACAGGTTAATGTATCCCAAACACGTCTACACACATTCATGAAATTGGCTGAGGCACTCCAAGTGCGAGGCCTCACGGATACACAGAATGCTAGAACACGGATGGAGGTTTGTATTTTTTCATTTGCTTGATGATTAAATGAATGGGATGATTGTCCCATTGTTTAAAGGTAAAAGAAATATATATGATTATAAGAATTACAGAGGAATGTCTTTTTTACCAAAGTTGACAAGGTATACTGGTATGATAGATTGTGGATTAATTAAAAGGATTATTATATTGAACCCCATATGAGTGCCACCCCAACTACCTGCTACTTTTTCTAATAAGGGAGACTTTGTAGAGTGTGCATTTGAGACTTGGTGCTGAAGAGGCCTTAAATAAAGAGCAGAAGAATTGGCATAAATAGTGAGGATATTTCCTCATTCCCCAAGATCTGGGTAGGAAGAATAAATAAATGTTCTGGATTTCTCTCATCAGTAAAGCTTACTGTAGAGGAATGATGGTTGTGGCACCACATGAAGAGGACTAGATAATTTTTAGTGTGAGAAAAATTATTGGAGTGTGCTTATGGATCCACAAATGGCAACCAACAGTATTCAGCTCCAGGCACTCTCCAATTTTCTCTTCACCATAATTAGCTGAAAAACTACTGCATATTTTAATGCCCTTTGTGTAAACAGGTGAGTTTGCTAAGCCTTGCACAGTTAATTATGGGGGTGGTTTCCCAGTGTGTTTGCACTAGGCAGGGTACAGGATGGTCCTCTGAAAGGTTAATGCTGCTGGTCATGAAGGACTTGAGATATCTTTTTGTTTCTGAAGGATTTATTCTAATGAAACTCCGGATGGAAGAGAACTCTAATATACCCTTTCCTGGAAACAATGCAGAAGTGACCCTTGACAACCTTAGGATGGAAATGGGACTTAAACTTCATGACAGTGGAAATCCTAATGACTTTGATTCAGGAAGTGAAGCATAGGAGGCATAGCCAGGCCACGTGTGTTTCAGCAGTTTTGAAAGAAATGTTACAGTCGTTGAAAAATTATGCTCAGGTGAAAAGTTGACATGCTCTGAAATTTTTAATACCTTAAACTATGACCATATGACTTTTTAAAAGCATTCACATTGATATGTGCTAAGAAATTTGATAAAGTTAAAATAAATGGTAAAGAAATACATGTTGACTTATTAGAAAATATTGATACACTGAAGGGAAAGTAATAGAATGAGAATTCCAAGAGTACAGTTTGCCTTATTACTTTCAAAATTGTACCACAGTATCAATCAAGGGTGTACAATTAAAAAATGCATCAAAGAGATATAAGGAAGGTTTGAAAAGCAGGATGTACAGCAGATTAAAAGAAAAACTAATAAATGAGCAAAAGAATTACTCTTGTATGACAGTTGTCAAGATGATTCACTCAGAGGTACCACCCTTACCAGATACCTCAGTCAGTCAAAGGGAATTATTTTCCACTGGCTACTACAAAATGAAGATGAAAAGAGCCTCAAATACCTAAATCCAAATATCAGTGGTGTAAAGTGAATGATAAAGAACATTGATGGCAAAAGAGTGAATACAAATTGTTACAATCAATAGTCCAGAAATCCCTTGCAAGATAAAATGTTGGATGGAGTAATCTTAATATTAAACTACACATCCCATTCCCAATTCATTGTTATACTGTAAACTGCATGGGCATGCAAACAACAACCACAAGAGTAATTATGGTGAATCTGGTTGGTAGGGAATCCTTTGAGATGTCCCGCACATGTACAGAAGTACTTTACACTTTTATTGTGAAAGTAAATACAAATCCAGTGACAAAACTTCCATTGGATTTAGAAGAGAAAAGCAAATTGTAACTTATGTATTCACCCAAAAAATAGGATTTGCAGAAGGGAAATTAACAGAACCTTCCTGAATAAACCTTTTGCAAATGCACTAAAGAGCTTCAGCACAGTGGAAGATTACCAGCCATGCTGTCACAAACTATTCCTTCAGGTAAAAGGAAATGGCATTCAGCATCACCCAATGACATCGGTGGGTGCTCCCTCCCTGAGGGTTCCTCTGGGCAACCTTTTGGGGAAAATCCTTCTAGCACACACCTGAAGGAATACTCAAGTGTTTCTAAGAGCCAAAAACTGAGGAAAGAAATAAAAGCCAACCATATCTGAATTAAGTTGTGAGAATGATAACAATCCATCCTAGTTGTCTACTGCCAAGATACTGATTTTTAATAGGTATTTGTCTACAATGAATTGTGATGGAGTATGGTTCCATTTGGAAGTATCTGTACTTCCAAAATCAAATTGACATGACACTAAACCTGTTATCTTCCTAACATGAAACTCTTACTATTATAAACCTTTACTACAACCATCATCCTGTACACACAACCAGAGTAGACTTACTATTATTCTTTACTCCAGTTATCATACATTTAGGGGAATAACAGCAATATCAGCACTGTGATTGTGGGAGATTCCTTTCTGATTAGTTTTAACCTGCTTATCCTTTTATTTATCATTTCACATATATATAACTGTGTCTTCCTCAGGAAATGTATCAAAATATGATACCAACTACTGAAGTAGGAAACAGTTCCAACCCAGTTGTGGCTGCAGCAGCAGCAGCAGCAGTAGCAGCTGCAGTGAGCAGTGCAAGTGCAAGTGCAATTACCATACCTGTTGTCTCCCAGGCCACAGTAAGTTGAAAGCATTCTGCCTTCATCAATAATTTTAATTTTCCACGTTATAGACAATTTTTTTTTTTTTTTTTTTTCCCCCCCCAACATGTAATGGTATGTTAAATATATTTCTATATCTTGTGTTATCATGTCATCCTACAAAACGAGATTACCCAGTAAACTCAGGAGATACTCCAATGCAAAGATGAATCAAAGAATGGAGAAAACTGGAGTCAAAAATATTACCTTCCTCTTGCTCCCTCCACTTATACATAGAACCTCTTGGTCTGTCTTTCTTTGCTTATCCTCTCTTGATGATCAAACTATTCAACACGCCTTTGTCAACTTTCTTATTCAGATTGTGCTTACCCCCACATATTGATCATACACTCTCTTTTGACACAGTCAACCTACCTCAATACTCCCTTCATTTCCAACACATCCACCTCTACTGTTTTTTGTATTCAGGCCTTGACTGATATCTATACAACACTGCTGGGCCTACCATACCTCCAGAAATAGCCATCTTTGCCCTAACAGACACTGATCTCTCCTCCCACAGACTCCTCATTGCACCTAGGGCCTTAGCTACTATCCCATCCTGTGACTCACTTCAGCTTCAGTAAAACGATAAGTTTTGTCAACATAAACACCATTCACTGTGTACTATTACCCTTGCAATTGCTTGACAATGGGAGCTCCTGTAGTTTGGAACACATGACTTGAGTTGTTAAAATATATGTTTGTAATTACCCAATTGTAAAATACGGGGATGTAGTCCTATGCTTGTGGATTCCTGTCTTTTGAACAAAGAGGAATTCAGTAGGGTTTTTGCCAGAGGTGGAGGACAAGGGGAAGAGTGACAGAGAAATAAAGAGTACAGCCAGAAGGCAAAAAATGGGTTGTGTCAAAAGAGGCTATAGAGCAAAACATTGCCAACACTAAATCAGGGAGACTAGAAATACTAGGTGATACAAGGTGCAGAAGGAAAGTAATCTATATGATTATGGTTAGGAAGATAATAAAAGGAAATGGGACTTGAATTCAAGAATTGAATCAAAGAAAACAAACCAGAGAATGTGTTATATACATGACTTTGTTTCATGTGTGCAGGATGCAGCATAATTGTATGTGAAGGTAAAGATGGCGTATATTAATTGGAATATTGCCTTTTACTTTGTAAAAATGTTTAATGTATTTGTTTTTTATAACATCAGATCCAAGCTCCACAAACAAGATCTCGAGCTCATGAATCTCCACCTCCAACAGCCAAGCGGAGAAAATCATCCCCAACCCAAGAAAGAAATTCGCCATTACCAAATGAAGAAGATAACAGTTTAGATGAACATGCAGATATGAAAAGAGATATTCGTGTAAGTAGTTCAGTTTCAGTTTTAATACTTTATTCCTTGATAGAGGAATTAGGATCCTAAAAGAATGAGAAACAGGAGGGGTGCAAGTACGTTCCTTAGGGGACTGAGCTTTTAACTGCAGATGCACTGGAGACAGCATGTTTACAACTAAGTGTTGATCTGTTATTTATGGCGTTGTATATCCATCTCATTTTTTTGGTTATTCCCATATTTTTCATTTTATGCACTATGACAACATGGTCATAATTATTAAGTGCTTTTGCAAATTCTGTGTAAATTACGTCTGCATTTTTTTTGTTTTATGGAGCTTCAGTAATCTTGTCCTAGTGGTCAAGCAAATGAGAAAGGCAAGCCACGTTGTCTTTGGTGGAGGGTCTTAAGAATATATGGTGTGGGAGGAAAGTTGCTAGAAGCACACATCCTATACTACTTCTGAAACCACACTGCTCCCCAATCTGATGCTCTGTGCATGCCTTTACCCTCTCATTTAGTACCCCATCATACAATTTACCAGTTCTACTCAACAAATTTGTACCTCTGTAGTTTGAACATTCACCTTTATCCCCCTTGTCTTCATGCAATCCTAAGGCACCTGACCATGAACCATACAAACACTGAAAATCCTTACCAGTCAGTCAACAACAACAAGTCATCCCTTCTTAATATATTCAACTGTAATGCCATCCACACCAGCCACCTTTCCAAATTTCATCTTACGTAAGGATTTCACCTCCTCTTCTCTCTTCGTCAAACCACTCTCCATAACTCTCTCACTTCGCATAACACTCCAACCCAAACTCCCTACACCTGCCACTCTGTCACCAAACACATTCAACAGGCCTTCAAAATACTCTCTCCTTCTCCTCCTCACTTCATCACTGCCTTTTACCACTTTCCTTTTTGCCCCCTTCACTGATGTTCTCGTCTGCTCTCTTGATAATGAATGTACATGTATGATGCTCCAATGCAAACCCTGCTTGGCAATGAATCTTATGTTATTTGAAAAGAACCACTTCTTAAAGGGCAAAGGAAATGATTATTTTCATTTTCAGACCTTGTTAGAAATAAAGTTGGAACCAGAAGAATATCCAGAAGATGGGATGGATCCAGAGGATGATAATGACCAACCCCCTCCACCCCCACCAGAGGTCAGTTTCATGGAGCAACAGCCCGAAGTGACTCTCAGAAATGTGGGTGGTGCAACATCATCCTCAAGTTTACCTTCAGTCTTCCTGGCACAGCAAACTACAAGTGAGAAGACCAGTCATAACATCATTCCAAGGCGGAATTCACATGAGAAGACCTCCTCAGCTGTGAACCTCCAGCCAGAATTTCCTCAAGACCCATCTTGTAAGGACAGTATCTGTATATATCTCTCTTTTTCTCTCTACTTTACCTTACTTTTCTGCCTGAAAAGTCCCTTCTATCCTAATAATGCTCCTGCAGCACTCAGGAAGTTGGCTATGTCCACTAGTCAAAAAGTCTTGTGATGTGTGTGCTTGTTTGTGCAGAAAGTGCAGGGCAGTTGAGTAATAAGTGCTTGATGTCTTCTCTATGGTAGTGGCATCATGGAAATAAAGGGTCTTGAGTTTTGTTGAAATTGTGTTTGTAGTGTTTTAGTGTTGGATGATGTCCAGAGCATAAGCAGGTGAATGTAACTCGTGTTTGTGTAGGGAGTGTGGTTTCTGATTGGTGTTTCTCTGGAAGGAGTACAAGGGAAGGTAGTTGTTTAATGCTGGTTAGATTATTTCAGTGTGTATGTGTTTTGTCTGTGTCCTGTTTGTTAGGTGTGGGGGAATCTGTGAGTAGAGGTTACTCAAGTGTGAAGCAAAATTAAGCTTTTTTTTCTACTTAGGGATTGTTGGTTAGTTATTAAGTGGTTAGAGTAGGAGAGGTCTAGTGCTGATGCATATAATTGAGTGCCAAGCATGTTGAGGTGGGACTGTATTTTGAAGGTCTTTGTTTCATTGTGAAGGCGTTAAGTGTTTGTGGTCGTTAGGTAGCCAATGATTGTTCTGGGTGCACCATTTTGTGTGGTTTGCAGTTCTGCTATAATTGCTTTTGAGAGGGTCGAAGACCAGGCAGTTGAGGCATACTTTAAAGTTGTTTGTATACGATGTTGATGGATTGTTCTTCTTGTCCAAATCTTTTTTGTGTTCTGAGGGCATTAGTTTGTATGTTGCTTTTGTGATGATGTTATTGATGTGGGGCATGAGTGTCATGTTTGTCATACATGACATCTAGAATGGTTGGTGTTTTGTTCAGAGGAGTTACTGCCCTCTCAAGGTGACTGAAGAGTGTGAGCTGTTACCCTATCATGAACCACATTCGTTAATCCCTAAAAATACTTGCTCCATCTCCTCTTCACCTCATCTTTGCCTGTTACCACTTCCCATTTGCCACCTTCACTGGCACTCATATTTGTTCTGATGTTTTTCCCATTATTAACCTCTGTCCAAAACATTCTTATTCTTCCTTAAGTTTCCTGATACTTGCTCACCCCAACACTCATTTGCCCTCTTTTTCATCCGTTGCACCTCCTTAATGACCTCCCACTTTCTTTTGTACATCACTGAATCACCTACCCTCCTTCCTTTTATGTTACACCCATACACCTCTCTCTTTTCTTTTACTAGCAATTTTATCCCATACTCACTACTCTTTCTCACATTCCCATCTGCCACCTTCTGTATGCCACGCACTTCTTTTGCAGGTGTAAGCACTGCTTCCCAAAATACTTCCTAATCCTCACCCACTCCCTTAGCTTCATATACTTACACATTTTGCTTCTTTATAATCAATCTCTCCTGGTATCTCTTCACAGAAGTTTCTTTTCCAGTCTCACTCACCTTTACCACCCTCTTCTTATCCACTTCATGTCCTCTTTTCCTAAAGTTTATACAAACCTTTGCCCATGCCTACATCAAGTACTGATCGGACATCCCATTGCTGCTCCACTCAGCACATTCCCATCCGAAAGTCTCTCTTTTGCATATACTGTCAATCAATAATACCTGATTACCATCTATCCTGCTCATCCATGTATACTTATGTTTGTCCATTTTTAAACCATGTATTCTCAGTCACCATTTCTTTTTCAGCATTGTAATATATGCCCCATGAAAAAAGACAAAAGGTAATAGTTTGAGCATGGAAAATGGATTTAAGAAAATTAATACAGAAAAAGAATGATAATGAACACCGAGTGATACAAACAGATACATGCAAGAGAAATATGAAGCAAATGTCAGTGAGTCGCATGAAAGACAACATTACTATACATCAGAGTGATAAATGTGTGAGAAATTGAAGCTCAGGAATGAAGTCAAAGGGTGACAGGAAACAAAAAAAAGTAAAGAAAATAGACACACACTAGTTAATATGATCAAAAGTAGTCAAATGTGCAAACAGTATTTGAAGAGGCTGGTTCAGACAGATATGAATATGATCATGCCAAAATGTTTATGGAAGCACACCTTTAAGATCTTTTGATGCCAGATGCTATAATAAAGAAATGTTAGAGTGTGCACACTCGAAAATCATCAAAAAATGACAAGTTTCATGTGTACAAGTGGGGGGATGAATGTGGGTTCATGCATCCCAACCATATATTTGTATTTTACTATATGAATGATCAAGGTTATACGAAAAAGGAGAAATGTAGATTTAAACATCCATAACCAATGGATTTTGATGAAAGTTCAAGTCAGTACAGAAAACAGTGAAAATGTTGGAAGGAAAGGAAATAATTACCATAAATATGGAGATAGGCATACATTAAGAACTGAACAGAGATGGACACAATTTAATGACAATCAAAGAAGGAAATATTGGAATAAACATGGTTTAGAAAACTTAACTTATAAAGAAATATGGAAACCAGGAGAGATGCAACCCATAACTTATAAAGAAATATGGACACCAGGAGAGATGCAACCCAAAAACAAAATCAAGAAAGGCTGAAATACATACCCTCATTGACCAAAAAAGGGGAATGGTATGATAGCTATTATGAACCAGTATAAGCAAGAACCTGAAACACATAGGACAGATCAAAACAGAATAAAATTGAATGAGAACCAAGAACAGAATATTATTACTACTATTGCAGTTCATCAAAGGGCCTGGGCTAGAGCTCCTTATATTTTTCACCTCCCCCTTCATCCTATTTCAAATGTAAATTGAAAACCCAAGTCCTCATTTACATGATATGTGGTTGAAATCAGTCCCAGGTAAACCAAGAACATATAATTATGTAATGCAAGTGGCAGCTAATAACCTCGTACTAGCTCTTCCATTTTGGCAAAATTTTGTCATATGTATTCATAGGTGGGTAATAGTCTCTCTCTCTCTCTCTCTCTCTCTCTCTAAAGCCTTCAAATTGAAATTGCATACAATTATTTCAGGTCAGAATCTTCCATATCCATGTCCATTCTGTGAAAAAGCATACACTTCCTGGGGATTCAGAAGACGTCACATTAAAGGCTATCACACGTCATCCCCAGAGTTGCCATGCAAGTGGTGTTTCACTGTTCTTCCATCTCACCAAGAATGGGCGGTAAGACAAATTGAACAGTGCTTTGTAAAATTGGGTACCAGTTGGTATTCTAATGTTTTTAACATTTACCTGTCTTGACTAGAATAATCATGGATTCCACATCCATGGATCAGAGTGGGGAAGAATAGTTCATCATGCAAACTTCTTGCATACTTTGCTTTTGAATTTTTCCCCACATACCAGAGCTTTCAGTAGGCCTCCAATTATTTGCCCTTACATAACTGGTTACTAGTTGAGCTTGGCAGTCAGTGGTGGTACCTTCTTCATAAAGATTTAATTTCCGTCATGGAGAATTGATGTTTGAATTAACCCAAGACATGAGTGAGGCAGAAATTTGCAGTTTGCATCTTGTCATGAGGAGGAACAATTCTTCTTTTGCAAGACATAGTTTTAGCTGACTTATGCTTTCTCCTGCAGAAAGAGATCATTTTTAAAGAAATATAAATGTAATTCTTGACTTGTATAATCAACAGGAACATGTTACCAGAAGGCACAACTTGGCAGTAGGAGATGCTCGCAATGGGCTACTAATTCTGGAAGAAGCCCACATGGTGCTGCAAATAGCTCAGCCAACACGAATTGACTCCCTGATGGAGCTCATTAAAAATAAGAAGGATAAAGATGAAGATGATCCAAAGAAAAAGGATGGAGAAGGAAAGGATGCTGAACAAAGTCAGAGTCAAAGAGATAAAGGAGAGGGCAGCAAGTGAAAATGAATTAGCTATGTAGATTATTCATTCAGGGATGATATATCATGGTGATAAAGATTTCCTAAAGGAATTTTTGAATGAATGATTTTTTCTGTGTGTGTGTGTGTGTGTGTGTGTGTATTTGCATGAGGACATGCAAGGATACAAGTCACTAGAGGACTAAGTGAAAATGTTGGTGTGCCTTCAGGAGAAAGAAGTTTCATAGGTACAGATTCATTGCCATATAGACATGTGATATTATACCTTGAAGTTGATTTTTCTTGATTGTCCGATCGATGTTGGTTTAGGGAGCATAAGTGAATTGTCTTAAAAGAATATATCATGACTACATATGAATATTACTTTACCTCAGAATTTTAATGTTTTTCCAGGCATAGTATCATAATGTTATTAATTTGACCAGTTAACAGATCTCTTTCTTGCACAAGTTTAAAGTTGCATCTTTTGAAAAAAGTAACATAATCATGACATAGCTATTGGTCTGGTGTATTTAACCTGGCATGAAAAAACTGTCATATTCTTTGCTTTTTCATATGCAGTTTTCTGTCCTTTACCAGCAACATTGAAAAGATTTTGTAAAAAAATCTTATATTTTTAGACTAATCACCCAGTTGTCTTTTAACAATTCCATGTTGAAATCAGATGTCATCTGATGTAAAGAATTTCCCCCTGGAAATATGCATCTGTTTTCATGCTCTCTTATAGTCAGTTAGTGTACAGTGCTTTTGTATTTGTGATGTAGAAATTTTACCATCAGAGTCCTCTTACATAAGGTCAGTCATTTGCCTTATATTTCATAGGAAAATCAACCTTACTGAAGTGGCCTTTGAGGTTTAAATTTTGTATTGACATCACATGACTAATATGTGAATGGTAATGCACAAAATGTTACTGATATTGTAATTACTGTATTTATTCAAATTCATCATAGGGCCTCATGTTTAAAATTATTTTAACTTTTGCCAATACCTAACAAAGAATGTATTTTTATACTGAGTTAGTGGCAAATCAATATTTTTTTTTCAATATAACTTAAAATACTGTAAAGTAGTTTATTTTTGTCCAGATATGTACAAATTTTCATGTGTAGAATAATGCAATTATAAGTCTTTCATTAATATTTAGAATTTAATAGAACATTTATTGTACCTGATACTCTGACTATACCCTATTGTACACTGAGGATTTGAAAAGAAAGATTGAAACATCCTTGCAAAGCAAGTTGGTTGTTCATTTCAATCTTATGGTTATTGCAACACAATAGAAGAGCTGTTACTGTAATTTGTTTACTGTAAAATGATACACTAGCACCAATTATCTTCCATCAACAACAGAATGGTTGTTCTTTCTTTAACATATTTTTATTATTTCATAAAGCTGACATCTGTGTGCTAGGTCCAATCATTAGTGAAATCATTACTGTGAAAGATACACAGGGCAGCAAAAAGGAGGAAATTCCTCTTCATAGACCATTCTTCTCTTTCATGGTTTATGCATTTTGAGTAAATGTACACTATAGTAAATAATGGTGTCACATTCTCGTATTCAACTTTTTTTAACCCTTAAACTGTGATATATCTCATGTAAATCTACTAATGCAGCTGTGACATGGCTCATATAAGAACTGAGTTCCATTTTTTTAATGGTTCCCATCCTCTTTTGAAATCCCAGTTGTTGTATGATTCTATCCCTTATCCTTAGATGTCACTAGCAATCAAACAGCACACCATGCATCATGATCACCCTTAAGTTGTTAGAGAGTGTAATTACTTCATAAGGGCAGGAAGCGAGATTCACACAGCCACTATATTGGCACATTACCATGATCCAAACACACACTGACAATATTAACTAACTAGTCAAAAATCTTGATAAAGATACATTAATTTGCAATACCATTCACTCCAACCAACTTGGCACATCTCATCTTACACTAATTCATCTCTTTTCATCAAATAATTGGCTATGACTCTCTCACTTTGCACAAGTACCAGAATCAAGCACCCTACATCTGCCACCCTTTCATCGAACACACTGATCAACAATCCTTCAAAGTAATCGCTTCATCTTATCTCATCTCTGCCTGATACCACTTCCCAGTTGCCGACTTTACCGATGTTCTCATTTGTTCTCTCTTTTTTCACACACAATTAACTTCAAAACATTTTCTTATTCATCCCAAAGGTTGCTGCTACTTGTTCACCCAACTCATTTGCCCATGTTTTCAGTCCATGCAGCTTCCTCTTAACCTCCTGCTACTTTCTCCTGTACAACTCTCACTCACTCACACTCCTTCCCTGTAATTAATGCTCACACATCTTTCTTTTCTCTTTCACTAGCAACTTAACTTTGTCCTCCCACAACTCACTACATCTTTCTCACCTGCCTGCCTCCCACCTTCTGTATACCATAAACTTCTCTCACATATGCCAGTACTGCTTCCTTTACACCTCCCGTTCCTCATACTGAGTACTACTACACCACCTACCATGATCTTAAAGCTGCTTTTGATATTGCCAATCAATATGTAATCCTATATGAACCTACTGAAATGGATATATAGGACAGGCTCCGGGGTATGCAACAGAAAGTTATCTGTTGTTTTCCAAGGAAACAAGTTTGAACTTAGCATTCAGCAGTGTGGTGTACTTAGTCCTACCTTATTCAATATCCATATCAGTTTCCTTATTCAAACAATGACCACAAACACTGAACAACATACATGTAGTTATGCTGATGTTACAATACACTATAACAAACACTATAACAATACACTAACAATACATAACCATATAGCAGATACTTGTGAAAAGTTAGGGATTGTCTATCTGCTGAATAAAAATAAATTTCAACTGGCACCCCTTAAAAGAGGGGATGTAAAAAGATTCATCATCTTGGATTACCAACATTTGGAACTATTGTAACTAGACTTAACCAACAAGCTAGAGAGAAGCCTAGAGCACTCATAAGCTTTAGCTGGCCCCAGTACACAATATGGGGACAACATCTAAAAAGTTAAAATGATGTACATCGCTTGCATTCATCAACTGATTATGCTGTACCTCCTTTTGCACAAGTGCTTTAAAAGAAGGCAAGAGAAAAAACAAAATAGAGTTATAAGTAGTATTCGTAGCTGCCCTAACACAAAAGAGAATCTAAACATCAGGAAAGACCATGGTTTTCATAATATGTGGGATACAATAACTGAAATGACCTTACTGGGATCCAGATGCTGAGGCAGACATCCCAGTCCATGTAAAGAAGCCTTCAATACTTTCTCAAAAGAGGAGACATCCATCCAGGTGGGTTACTACAACTGCTACTGAGCTTAGAATGTAGAGGATTCAATGACTCGGCCATGTGAGAGAGTAATTGCACTTTTCTGCCCCATAAGAAATTAACCTGTTTCCTGCTTCCCCCACTGACTCTGTTCATATCTCAGCTCAAGTCAATGGTGAGAGTTAATAATGAAGCCTGTCATCACACTGGCAACCATCACCAATGAACATATTCTCTCTCAAATATATGCACAGGGGCCCTGCAACAACTGGTGCTACTGGTGGCACTATTTTTGTAACAGGTACGTACAACTTTTACAAAAAAATAGAAATTCAGGGCCAGTAATTAGGCATCCACACTCCAAATTCAACTATTTACGATCTTTATTGTCCTTCACCCTTTACTTCCTTAAAGGACATTTCTGTCCTTTACTTACATGGTTGTTCAGTTAAAATTGGTGGTAGCACAGAGCATTCCTGATGGGACATTTTAAATCACTTTTCTGCTAGATGTGGCTTTGTGTACAAGAGGAGTCACAAAGGAATGCAGTCATATTACTGAGGGCTCTAACAAACCAGGACTTTAGAAGATTATGGCTGTTATTCCAGGTAAAGTATTTTCTTGCAATAAAATGTGTTTATATAAGAACATGTAAGAAGTAAATCTGTACTTATAAAGTATTCCTCTAAATCAGATAATGCCCTGCATGACTGAGTTATAAAGTGCATCCGAGATGTTCTCAGTTACAAGTTGTAAACAAGTGTCATAAAACAAGGCATGCAATTTAGCATGGTTTAGGCACACAAGTACTATATTCTGTAATATGTATACAAGATTAGGAACAATATCGTCCATCCTCATGGATACCATGGTGAAAAAGACATTTCTGAAATATTTATGCACAATTTGGTAGAAACATTAGGTAGTATTAGTCATTAGAAACATCAGATAGGAGCCTCTGCAAACATTGCACTAGACTTGCCCTCCAACAGTGGCCTGTTAAGGGTGAGGCATTAAAGGCTAAGAAGCAGCAATGGAGTTCTTTAGTTATGGAGAGTCTGCTGCCATTGCCACCCCTTTGAGGGATTTCCAATTGGAATAGGCTTCAATGATATAGAAAGATAGTTAGCCATGGCCACTTAAATCAATAGTTGACAGGAATGTTCTAGGTACATGTTCTTCATACCCCACCTCAGTGTTCCACAGCCATGATGAGAAAGAGGAGGCAAGCTGCATTTCACACCTTATAGAATCATCACTGACCTAAAGCAATACTGAAGACCTTGATGAATATGTTGCTGATGAGCTGAATGAAGCTTTTAACCCCTTTATGGATAAATTCTAGGATTAGGCAACATTCTTTATTTTGAATTTGATATAGAGTTCCATAATTAGCCACTGTAGCACTGCACCTATCCAAGACCGTTTATCTATCAAAATCTTTACAGAGAAGAAACTTGCAAACTTTCTAATAAGTTGCCTTGAAATCACCTTTCTGAGTGCTTGTACCTTTGAATCAAGGCACACTGAACAAATTATGTAGGTTTCAGACCTTTTGTAATTTGTTTGTTTCACTGTGTCATTAGAATGATCCCATGTATATATTTCAACAGGGAGATGAATATTCAGTAGTACCAAAAACTGACAATGAATCATCATTTTAAGAGAAATCTGACTGTAAATGGAACAATTCTAATCAACCGCTCTAGGAACAGATTGCACACCTACAGTTCCAAGCTTTGAGGGGCATACTGTAGAATACTTCAGGAACTTTGTCTCACGACTTACAAGAAGTGACTGTACACCAATACAACCATTACTCATTTTAGCATAATGCAAACATAAACCCAGATATAGACCACATGTATAAGTTATAAGTATAATTATTAAAACAAGACTTCAATGGGGATTAGGTTCAGCATATGAGATAGAAGCTTCATTTATTCTTGGGGATACATGGAAGGAAAGAAATCACACCCATACCTTGCAGACAACTCTGACTTTGATAAGAATGACAGATTAAAAGTAAGACCTCCTGTGGATCACTTCACACTAGAGTGCAAAAAGATTCCCATGACAACATTTATTTGTAGGTGAACCAATGATCTCCTCCATAGGCTTCTCTTACCTAAAACAACACATTCTAAAGAAGCCTTACAAATAAGGTTGTAAAACATATTTTTGTATATTATATGGGAATAATGTATGACTTTGTGCCTTACAAAGGTAAAGCATAAGCTGTAGATTATCCTAAAGTGCCACTGCTTACAGCTTAAATGCATTTCTTCATCTTACAGAATGTATATAATCTTTTCAGAATCACAGATTGTGCTTTTATTACTGGTTCATACCTGTGCATATCACCAGCCTTTTATAAGCAGGGGTATACGGTGTTGTGGCAGAACACAAGCAAGGGAACTACCAAATCTAATATTAGCCAAATAAGCAACTAACACCATAGGGTTGAGGTTCTCAAGATAAGTGAGAGATAAGGAGTGAGGATAACACCATCACAGATATAAAGTGGCCTTGACACCAAACCAGTATGTCCAGTACACCCATTAACAACATCAAACCTATGACAAGAAGATGAGAGAGCCAGAGCTGAAGTTCCCAGATCAAGTATCGCTACAGACTATAATAAATACGATCAGTGTACAGTATGAGTCAAGTACATTCAAGTTCCTTTTGTTTCATTAATTTGTTTTGACAAACTGACCTAATTAATACCTATTTGGAAATTCTCTAGCTAGTAACCATTACATATCAAAATTACCATTATGTGCTGAAAGGAACGATTTGATTTAAATCTGTTGTGTATCAAAAGGAATGATTTTGTCCCTTAATGTACAAATAAAATAAGTCTGAAATAGTTATATTGGTTGTATATTTGAGAACATCTTTTTCTTTCCTAAAAACTTCTGCCTTAAAGGATGAAGTTGATTATTACCAGGATCTTCCTGCAAGTGGTTTCAAAACATTAATTCAGAAAGAACGTGTACAAAATCTTTTAGATTTCAGGCAAAGTGAAATCAACACAAGAAGATCCATCTACCATCATAATGTCATGCATGAAGAAACGCGCGCACACACACAAACACACACACACATATATATATATATATATATATAATTTTTTTCATACATATTCGCTGTTTCCCGCTTTAGCGAGGTAGCGTTAAGAACAGAGGATTGAGCCTTAGAGGAAAA
>JAYMFT010000003.1:170288-190660 GCA_038088735.1 Panulirus argus | reverse complement strand
AAATATATATATATATATATAAATATATATATATATATATATATATATATATTATATATATATATATATATATAGATATATATATAAAAGCCAACTAACATCTGGGAGTTTTGTACTTAATATTTCTGTCAAAAAAAAAAGACAAAGAAATGAATATCAAAACAAAAAATAATGCTTCATTCATTATTTGCTCATGAAAATTTACTGGAAAAAATGAATCGTTATTTTTTTTTCTCTTTTTTTGTGTGCTAAAATTACGACTATAACTGTGACAGAAATCTTTACAGCAAAATGAATCAGAATAAAAAAAAAAAAACATTCCATGAAAAATGTAATCATAAGTGCGCTTCATAATTATCGGTCAATTACCGCATGACGGTACGAATGACCCTTGGACGCAAATGTACCACCCTCGTATGTCTGTACGTACATATGATGGCGTGGCCTCTGACCTAGACTCTTACGGGTCACTGCCACGGACATCCGGACATCGTGGTCAAGAGGCTGACCGTATAATCGTGTCCCACTTCACTTAGGCAGTGGATACCGTGGCTTGCGAGAGACCGAATACACTGAGGAAGGCGTCACCCAACTCAATGCTCTGCCCACGACCTGATATCGGGTGATCAAGATGAATTTAACCGGTCCACGCTGTGCCGCTGGTTGGATGAGTAATATGGCCGGCTAATTAATGCACCAGGACCTGCCTGACATCACTCCTACATCTAAATAACGCAGACTGCCCTGACATCACACTTACATCTAAATAACGCATCAGTAACCTGCTTGACATCACCCATACATCCAAATAGCGCACCGGCAACCACCCTGACATCAACAAGAACTTGCCTGACATCATCAACAATCTGCCTGACATCAAGTCTCTAAATAAAGCATCAATCACGCGCCCGACGTAGTTCCAAAACCACGGCAGTAATTATCACCTCGCCATCAACGTCGTAAATAAGGCCACCGGCCAACACCTGCTGGCAACCACTTCTCTAAATATATGACCAAATTAATTACCAGACAACAAGAGCTTCGGACCGGCGCGGCCGCTGCGGAAACCAACCACCGCTACAAGCATGCTGGTTCTTCCCAACTTGTCGACCAGCTTGCAACCGTCCAGAATCGACCAATCAAGCTTGAGAAAACATCAACGGAACATCTGTCTTTTAAAACACCATAAGAACACAGCCGACCACACTTCCCTTCTTCTCCGCGAACGAGTGGATTACGCATGATGATTTTATCTCCCTCGTTAACAGCATAACGATCTGCAGCCCTTCACATTAAGCCCGGGAGAACGCCTGTGAAGTGTAACATCAGCAGCATTAACTGCACTGGCGGAGGGCATCAACAGCAAAGGTGGAGGACATCAACAGCACTGGTGGGGGAGGAGGTGGTGGTGTTGACGAGGCATCGTTGTGGACGAGCCGCCAACTTTACCTCCTTCCCTTGGCCGGCAACCGGACGCCGAGTGTGTGGTGTGGGTGTGTGTGTGTGTGTGTGTGTGTGTGTGTGGTGTGTGTGTGTGTGGTGTGTGTGTGTGTGTGTGAGCGTGCGTGCGTGCGTGCGTGCGTGCGTAAGTGCGTGCGTGCGTGTGCGTGCGTGCGTGTGTGTGTGTCATGAATAAACATTCGGAATCACCGACGCTGCCGCAGGTCTGGGGGAAAATGCGACCACTTGCTTAAATGACGGGCTGGCTTCCAGATGCCGCAACCCCCCCTGTGTAATTACCAGCATTCCCCTGTTGGCTAACTACACACTTTGAATTCTATTCTTTCAGTCCGGTTCCGGAGGGCAAGTTATGTAGTTAGCCAGGTAGTTAGTTAGTTAGTTAGTTAGTCCAGCGCAGACGAACAAATGTTTGCCTGATCCAGAGACACATTCAAGCCGCGTGCACAAAACCTCCGTAATTGCTACCTAAACACTAGAGAGTTGTCGACCTAACGAGGCGTGTGTTTAAGACCGAATATTTCTTTTTTTGCTTTTCCACATAAATACGCCGGAGTATCAACCCAACATACGCATCCTGCGGGTTCTTCCCGTCGTGTGCGTCCTGCAGCTGCCATCCTTGCAACATGCAACACGACAAGAGCCATGTCCTCATACCAAACATACGAACACTAATCCAACTTACAGCAAAACGCAAAATGACCACGCCCTTCTCCTACAGCCAGCGGGTGTCACACAAATTCATCACACGACCTTGGCCAATGCCCTGACCTAAACCTCTCAGTATTTCACAACTGTATCCGGAATTAGCCACAGGAAAAAGCAGGGCCTTTCCAAAGAGGTGTTAGTAAATGAAACCCGGCGCATGGCTACCGGAGACTTCTTGAGCACGTCACCGGTATCCTGCCACTTCTCCCCCCAAGTTAAACCACTTGCCTTACACACACACACACACACACACACACACAAACCTGCTTCCGGGGGCTGGCCTCTCCCTTCTTCACCCCAGTCCACCACGTCCATACTTCCCTACACAAGTGTACCTATACACGGCGCTCTGCTCTACAATGGGAAGTCATATATTCAGGAAAGGTTCGCGTTGGTGGCCTTAACGTGGTGACATCATATACAATGACCAGCACGATTCTCAAAAGATAAATATCGAGAAGGTGGACGACAATTTAGCCAGGACTAGGAGGCCCACACTCCACGAAACGGCAAGCTAGTACTAACTAATCAGCTCCTTCGGCACGACAGTGTGAGCCCTGAGCACTACGAAACGACCCTTGAGCACGACGGAATCACCCTTCAGGTATGGGTCAGTGGTCACGCTATCGTAAGCAAGGGTCGTATCGTCCGGCTCAAGGATCACGCTGTCTAAGGCAAGACAGGAAACAGCCAGTTGTCTAGGGAGACGGAGGTTTAAATCAGCAAGAACGTAGACTGTGCGCCGCTACTGACACACAATGAGTTGAAGAAGAGCAACTGTAGATAAAAAACGTCAAAATAATTAAATAATAAAACGTACATATTTAATGTACAACGTAATAATATATAAAATGTTCTTGTAAGACATCCATGATGGTGTAAAAGCAGATAAAACAACTCGTGAACAAACCTTCGTCAGGAGTGATGCAAGCGTTTATCAACGGCCTCCCATTCCCTCTGTGTCTCCCACCACGTCGACCAACCACGCCATATAAGTAATGGAGAACCATTACGTCCACAGCCATAGTGACTCACATCCTCACAACAGTACATCTAAGCTCATACCTCGAACGCCTTCTTCCATTATGGAAGCGGCTAGTTCAGGCAAAAACATATCCCCCCAAACAGCTGCACAAAAGTAACTCTCACATTCCCCGAGCGAGAATAAATCCGACAAAGAGTTGCACGCCTCGTGTGTGTACGCCTCTCTTACAATGCCTTTATTGCTACCTCGAGCCTTCCCTGTGGACGCTCTCTCTCTTCAAGAGGGAAATGAAGAACACATTTGAGACAAGGAAAAAAATTATATATATATATAATTCGCCCCGGCGCAAAGAACCTCTGGAGCCCAGCAAATAACAACTAACTTCAAAAGGGAAGAGACGTCAGATAATTTCCTGCTTTTCAAGTGTTATAATCTTCCTCACTCTGTGTGGCGGCCTTGAGGAAGATTATAGCTCTTAACAGCGCCAGCAAAACCGAACTTACAACAAGGGCAACGCAATAACTAATACTTCATAAAGTATAATCAAGGAGGTTAAAAAATACTAGTGAAACATGGTTACATTAACAATTTTTCACCTATGCAACACTGGCAGTGTCAAACCCCACCTGTTCCCATAACAGACTACGCCCATCTATAGCTGTGGCCAGCGGTATTAATCCACTTTATCGTGTAAAAAGCTCTCAGCTTCCTTCAGGAATGGAGGGAGTCCACAGCCGCACCCCAGCAGCACTGTTGACGTCCCACCTCTGTTATAGTGCTATAATGCTTCTGCCGCCAAAATCACATACAATTATAGATAGAAAGATATAGATAGATAGATAGATAGATAGATAGACAGAAAGACAGACAGATTGAGATATACAGATAGACAGATAGATAGATATATAGACAGATAGACAGACACACAGACACACAGATAGACAGACAGATAGATAGACAGATAGATAGACAGACAGATTGAGATATACAGATGGACAGATAGATAGATATAGATATTCTTTTTAATGTCCCATGCATCCAGGCATCAGTCTGGGAGACCAGGCAATGAATAACATGTCAAAAGGGGGCAACCATAATAGATAAAACAGGAAATATAGTTCGGGAGTTTCATTCAGAAAAGAGGGAAAACTGGGCAAAAGTAATGGAGAAAACGGGAAACAGTTTGTCAAGGTGTTTGAGAAAAAGCAAAAATTTACGTTTAAAAAATGCTCTGGTCGTGGTGATCGGGAAAGACATGAGAAGGTCGAGAGGACCATAAATATACGAGAGAGAAAAAAACAGGCATCATAACGTCCCATACTACAGTTGCTAACATTTGCGGGTTTACAGGCGAGATCAGACGTTACCATGATAACAGGTAGGTTAAATGCGCTGGGGGTTGGAGCTCACCATAAAAGAGCTAACAAATAAAGATGAAAATATAACAAGACATGATGACATAAAAAAAAATAGTAAAGAAAATGGTTATCTTATTAGCGTCCAACTTTACTCTGGTATGACAGCCCCGTTGGGTTATTTACTTTATCACGAAGGAAGTGAGGCTCCTCTCTCGATACGACTGCTAAAGATGACAACTCATCAAATTGAAAGTTTCTAGTTGTAATGACGATCACTGCAGGAGATCTTTCCAATTATGTGTCGATCTTTAACGTGCACTTCAACTCAATCACGAGTTCTTTGTGATTACAGCCCCTGAAGCCACCGTATGAAGAGATATGATATTTCACTATGACTTTATAGATTTTAATGAGTTTCCTGAAAATGTTGTAAACACTGAACATTCCTCCATTCGCATGCTATTTACAAATACATTTGCTGTCTTCAGACTGTGTAAAATGCTCGACTGTCGGCGAAGAGGAAGTATGGTACGCAATCTGCAGCATGTTTTGGACAGACGTCTAGGATTTGTTAATTCCTTGTCTACTTGTGTACTCTTACTGTCCTCCTGACGAGTTATGTGCTGAATAACCACAATTCAGAATGTTGTTAATGCTGGCTCATCTAACACGTGCGGGGAATCGATCCCTGATCTGCCACGTCATGGCATCCCTGGGCTACAAAGTGGTTGTGGCTCCCCTGCCACAGTCGCCTCCAGCGTCCTGCTGATGACCTACATTCCTCATTTCCTCTGGACTTACCCGTCGGTGTTTATGCCCTCGTGTTCCAGTTATCTCTCATCATATTTTTCCTGTGAGTCTGGTTAACGGTAGTGCGCGCGCACGCGCACACACACACACACACACACACACATACACACACACACACACACACACACATAAACACACACACACAAACCTATATATATATATATATATATATATTCAAACAGATATGAAATATATCTTTGAAATTAAGAATATAAATCATACACAGTTCGGAGGTACAGTATACATAAATATCTATCAATAAAACAGATACAAATATATCCATCCGGAAAGTTTAGTTCCAAATGAGTGGAAAAAAAATATCTTACCCATTTCTAAGAAAGTAGATCGACTAACTGCAATGAACTACAGACCGGTACCTTAGACAGCTCTGGGGTCTGTATAATGTTAGAAAAGATAATCAGGAAGAAAACTGATCACTAACAGCACGGGAGAAACTGCCATTTCAAGAAGCATCACTGGTTGAAAGGGGAAAGATGGCATGAGAGACAAATCTTCAAAGTATTTGACAGAGTGAACTCCGTCGTAGAAAGAGGGAGAGGGGTGGACTTTGTGTTCTTTGGACCTGCCAAAAGGCATGTCACCATTCCCCACACAACAGGCTGGTGAGGAAGCTAGATTTTCAAGTCGGCATTCGGGCACTGGTAGGGAACAAGGGAAGCATACCAGACGAGCCTTTTCCAACTGGGCTGGGGTAACTGTTGTCTATAATGGCGTGCCGCTAGGGGGGGGGGGGTCTTAGGAATACTATTCTACTGTACTTCATCTACGTTAACGACTTAAGTGACGATAAGACCATGAGAGAAGTACGGACTGACCAACACTGCCTCCTCTAAGAATGAGTAGCTTAGACGAATTTAACAGAGTTGGTCTGTCAATTGGTCGGTAAAAGTACGAACCAGACAAATGGGAAGTAATGAAGATGGAACAGAACGAAGGAAGACCTTGATGTGATTATACAGTCCGGAGGGAGACAAACAGAGCCTAGCCTAACCTAACCATCGGAACACAACATTTCGATAACTCTTAAAAAAAAAAGCAGGAAAATGACACGGACTGATTATGAAACTGCAATTAATCATACAGATATGGAAATGTCCATTGATCACAGGTTATACGAGACCTTAGAGTAACAAATCTCAAGTCTGACCATCTCATTGAAACATCCAGGATCGAATATAAGGACGAGAGGAAAGGAATTCATATTGTGCATAAAGAAAGACAGAGAGATACAGGTTCAAGTTAGAGGCTACGAATCTGTTCACCATGGAAGAAAGAACCTGATAATAGTCTTGAAATTTCTTAATTACATTAACAGTGAGGAGAGCAAAGAGTTCTTTCAAGAGACGAAAAGATAGATCAACATCAGGTCATTGCAAAAAACTGTGCATATCTTGTTAGAAACTACGCAAAGAGCTGACACACAAACCACACAGGCATCTCGCCTGCAACTAATGACATCTTGGAGAGGAGTGGTCAAGCCTGTGACACCATGTCGACAGGTTGCCGATAGTTCAAATGAGGAGAGAACGCTTGAGAGGCAACACTTCATATACGTCAAAAAAAAAAGAATCATTTCCCCAAAATCATATTTGGAACATATCCGTTTCTTCTGCGTTGTGCGATGAATCCAGCACCTTGAGGAAGACAGAAAAAAAAAAAGAGTGAGAACAGAGAATTAACGAGAGAGAGAGAGAGAGAGAGAGAGAGAGAGAGAGAGAGAGACGCTGAGAACATGCTTAAATACTTGAGTTGTGTTGGACTGTACCTGCGTGGGCGTCGGAGGGTGGAGGAGGTTAAGGCGGACCGTGTGGCAGGGGATGTCCGCAGTATCTTGGGAGCAGAGCGGGACAAGCACGACGGCAGAGGAGCGCTCCACCAGCACCACCACCACCACACATCTGCCTTACTAACGAAGCCCCACTCTTCCCTATCCCCACCACCACCACATACACTAAATGCAAATCATCTAAAACACGTGAGCTGGCAGACATGAACCTGAGGAGCAGACACACACACACACACAGAGGACAGGTAACCTCCCGAAGTAGTTAGTTAAACCTGGAGGTTATGGCACGCCCAGCTACACACACACACACACACACACACACACACGTTGCCACCCCGCTAATCACCCTAGCGGCCCCGAGACACCAGGGCCACACTTGCACCTACCAAATGACACAGACGCCAGGCTCAAGCGGGCTCAAGATGCACCACCACACCTTTAGCCATGCAGGTTAAAATAAAATCAAGATCATTCGGTTGGTGTTCTGAAGATGCGCTTAACATGCAGGCTACTAGTCTAAATACACAGGATACACACACAACTCGCCCAGACTTTCAGAATAACTCATGTACGACAAATGGGGTAAGTAAGATGCGTTATGCGATTCTGGCGAGAAGTGAGTCACAAGGACTCGCCGTGGTCCGGGGCCGGCCTGCCAGCCTGCTTCCCCTAATTCAAGATGGCAAAACTCCGCCACTTGCACCGAGGGGGGGCTCGTTCTTCTGCATCCTCATCCAACAGTAATCATAAGGAACACGAGTCGTAATGAGGTGCAACAAGGAAACTCATCCAAAAGAGATGCTGCTGGACCAACGCCAGTATTTGTCTTGGGGTAGCGAAGAGCGTCTGTGGAGGACAGAGAGCGGAAGACCTGGCCAGGGTGTGTGTATGGTGTCAACAGCCAAGCTCTCTCCCTGCGTCCCTCTATATGCTTCCATCATCACATACTGTGCGAATTAGAAGATCACGCTGACATCATCTTCACCAGCCATACAATCCACTATTTTCTTATCGACTGGACTAAAACATGGTACACCTTAAATTCCCTTCATTTAAATATATTCATAAACACTTCGGTTACCTGTAAACCTGAAACAATTATTACAGACAAATACACGCACATCCACACAGCCAAGCAAACACACACACACACACACATATATGTGTGTGCGTGTACGTGTGTACACATCTTACATATACACACGCATATATACTTATATATGTGTGCGTTTTAGTAAGACACTAGACATACATGATAGCTTATAAAAAAAAAATACGTTCAAAAACCTACCTTATCAATCCGTAGGAAATCCGACGCTATTCACACATGCATCCGTTTTTCTCATTCATTCAGTTGCAACAGGGAGGCCTTTATTCCAATATGCCAATCAAGTTAATAAAAGAACACTTATCACTGACTGAACATTAAAGGAAACATTACATAATCCTTAAAACGACACCCATGTCATAGTAAACATAATCATTACAGTCAACACACTTATATTTTGGGGGGTTGGGGCAGTAACGGGATAAGTGCAAGGGAGGTGGGGGAGGGGTTGATAATGGTTAAAATAAATGGCACAGGAAACACGTATATATCGACCATAAACATTCTCGAGTGCTAGGTGATGACCCCAAGTATTTTCTTTTTTTTTTTTTTTTTTTTTTTAAGCAACAAGACATTCTACAGCAGCTCGCCCACCAGCGGGTGGGGTGGGTTGAGCTGGTGGGGAAGCGCGTTCGGCTCCACCTCCTTTTTTTTACTACGAGAAAACTTGCGGTCATCACCGAGTTAACACAAGCCACACCAAGAAATGTACAGTAATTCGTCTCTCCATAACTTATCTCAGGGAGGGAGGGCGGGGTGGCCAAAAAAAATAAATAAATATATATGTATATATATGAGGCAAAAAGGGACACTTAAAAAGTTATAAACACCGATATAGGTAAAAAAAGACAAACATGTGGTAATATACACCGCAGCTGGCGAGACCTGCTGCCCTCGAGTTCTCGTAAAGGCTACACACTGAGCCCAGTTTCTTAGCTGTTGAGGCAAAACTCCCAAGTTGCAGGAGCTCTACATACGGGGGCCTCAAACATGGCCTTTGGCGACAACGGCTGCTAGACGTGGCTCAGGGAGAGGTGGGGGAAAGAAGGAAGGGGAGGAAGAGGGGGAATCAAAAAGTGGGGGGAATGGGGAGGGGGTCACTTACAGGATACGGGACGAGGGAGGACGTGCCTCTGGATGGACGAGGCACAGGACGAAAGGATGCACGTCGATCGGGATGTAGACGTGGTCCAGGGGATCATTACATCGAACTGACTCAAAACAAAGACATGGCTGAGGACGAGGTGGACGAGAGGGCTATGGAGGAAGAGGAGGGCGTCACTCAGGTATAGGGCAGGTGTCGGTAGGAGACAACATAAAATGCTGGACGGTGAATACTGCTGCTACTGGTGGGCACTTGCTCAGGGCAGAGATGGACATCACACAGGCAAAACGACACAAATATGTTCAAGACAAGATGGAGGACCAGTTCCAGAGAGATGAAAGAAGACAGCGTTGCTTTAGAAAAGTGCTGACCCAGCTGAGGTCACACGTAGTTTAAGATGGAAGTGCTGCTCAGTGGCCAAGGATCAGATCAGAGGTCAGACGGTCATCTGGGCAACAAGTGGACGAGGCTCGAGAGAAGGGATGAACATGACTGGACGGAAGACGAACACCACACTGGACAAAGGAGGCCTTGGATCCCACCTGAAGTACGTAGGACACTTTCCCCCAAGACCAGGTGGACGCAGATGAGGAAACAATGTCTAGCGTGGCTCAGAATGAAGGGCTGACAGGGATACCTTTTAGCTTGTTTGGGGCTCGTCTCAGCTCCAGCAGCCCGGCCACCGGCAAATATATTCTTTCCTCGTAAAGAGCCAGATCCATCCAGCTATTGCTCGCCACAGCCCTCATTGTCATCGTAACTGTGGAGTAGTCTGGTACATTGTGGGGGACACACTGGTTTATTTCTCTTGATAAGAATAGGGCAGAGCTCAGGAAGCAAACTGGGACAAAAGTGAGGGAGTTAACCACAGGATGTCACTCTGGGCAGGAGGTGGACGCGACTCGGGGAAGACGGTTCACAGGACTTGGCAAGAAAAGTAGGGCGAAGCTCATGACGAGGAGTGCATGTGGCTCACGGACGTGGCTAAGGACAAAAGGTGGACGTGAATCAAGGACAAGGTGGGCGCTGTTCAGGTCAACGGGTAGACATGACTTAGGAAAAGGTGAGTGTTTTTCAGGGTAACAGGTAGGCATGACTCAGGGCAAGGTGGGCACCGTAGAGGGCAACAGGTGGGTATTGCTCAAAACAAGGCAGTCATCGTCCATAAACACGGGTCGACACTGCTCAAGATGAGTTGGAAGTGAGTCAGGACAACAGTGAATATGGATTAAAATCAAGTGGGCATGATTCAACATGAGTGAACACAAGACAAAACGTGTGTGATTCGAAACAGAAGGTGAGCAAGGCTTCGAGATTAGGCGGTGGTGGCTGGAAAGTAGGTACAGACGGTTTAGGACAAGAGATGGGACGTCGTTTTGGACCAGAGGTGACCTTGCCACAAGGCACGATGGACGTTGTTAAGGAAGACTGGACAGCAAGATTTAAAACATTGTGAACGAGAATCTGGATAACAGGTGAGCATTTGCTCATCGCACAGCACACATGACTTTTAGAAGTGATCTGCTTCAAGACAATACTGTCAAGGTTCAAGACAGCATGACAATATGGATACAGTTCAGAACAAGAGGTGAACATAGCCAAGGATATAAGATGAGTAAGGCTCTGGAAATATCAAAGTAAGTGGCTGACAGCGAAAGATTTATGATGGCTTGGGAGAAAAGTGGTCACCAATAAACATCAAGAACCAAAGGCTTGAGGTGGACCAGGAGCGAAAGATGAGTACTGCGCAGATGAGGAAACTTGAATATCATCACAAAATCTTACGTCAAATGGCACACGAAGTCAGGGACAACAAGCGCACGTGACTCAGGGACAACAGGTAGTCATGCTCAGAACACGTACGAGACTCGGGGTGTAACAGCAAGAGGTGGCCCACAACAGATGAAAGCGGCTGAGGACAACAGGTGAACGCGTCTCACGACACCAGGCACGGCTTCAACCAGAAGGATGTGGATCACACCAACAGCTGAGTGCGAGGCTCTGGGCAAACAGTGGGGAAATGTACATACCAACAGCTGAGCGTGAGGCTCTGGACTACAGAAGGACAATGCTCATATCAACAGCTGTGTGTGTGTGTGAGGCTCAAGGACAAGAACGGGACAATGCTCACATCAAACAGCTGTGTGTGGCTTAGGACAAAAGGTGAACAAGGCTCAGGACAACGTATCTGCACGGTACAGTATTAAAGAGAGAGAGAGAGAGAGAGAGAGAGAGAGAGAGAGAGAGAGAGAGGAGGACGTGGCTCAGGTCTACAGCTGTGTATGGATCAGGATAAGTGACGTACTTGAGGACAAGAGGAGGAACGCAACTCGGTACAGCTGGTCATGTTGGGGGAGTTCAGGATATCAGGTGAAAGGCAAGAGCAGTGTTGACAAGTCATTACTTTACTGTTGAAGGACATTATAGGACACTTGTCGAACAGACATATACAATGAATGTAGTAAACACGAGATCCATTTAAAACAGTTACTGAGGACTACTTTTGAGAAAAAATTTAACACCAAATACAAGTGGTCATATAACACATAAAATACATCCAAACAAGGTTGGCGGAATGTGTGAGTGTGGAGTGTGGAGTGTGGTGGTGTTGATGCAGTGTACATGCAGATGAGAGCGAGGCAGTGTGGCTGAGGGCAGCAGGTGTCCGGCGGCGGCGTGTGAAGGGTCTCTACTGTACATCTCGCTGGTGGCGCGGTGACCTGGCGCAAGACTGCCACGCGTCCCCCGCCGCTACCTGAGAAGGCGCCCGTAGACCGTTTGAGGCGCGCTCGTTTCTCCGCCACCAGGGCCAGGAGGGCAGGGGAGAGGCGGTCCGTCAGCCCTTCGTCAGTCACCTCCCTGCCTCCTGCCTCATCACGCCCACTCTCAGCACTCATGGCCGCCGCTGCCCGCCCAGCCTCCAGGCTCTTGCTTCGCGTGGTGCGGGTGGGCGAAGACAGCGCCAGCTGCCTCTTGAGTGTGTTCAGGAGCTCCTGCGAGGTCATGAGCGAGGAGGACTTCACTGGTCCCGCGTGGGTGTGGTTGTGCGCCTGTTGCTTGGCATGAGCAGCAGCGGATATGCGGTGGCGCAAGGTGCTGTCTCTCACCGAGCCTTCCCTCAGCTTGCTGTCCCGCATGGAACCGTTCCTCAGCATCCCTTCCCGCACCTCCTGGAGGGAGGCGTACTCTCCGTCCATCTGGGCGGGAGACCCGAACTGGCTGGAGTCGTAGCCGGTCTGCGCGATGATGGACTTCTGGTGCTGCAGCGACTTCTGCTGCTGCTTCTGTCGCAGGAACTGCTGCTGTGCCTGTTGCTGCTTCTGGAACTGTTGCTGCTGCAGGTGCTGTTGGTACTGTTGCTGCTGCTGGTACTGCTGTTGCTGCAGCTGTTGCTGCTGCAGCTGCTGCTGCTGTTGTTGCTGCTGCTGCTGCTGTAGCTGCTTCAGTTGAGAAAACGTAGAGGGCGTGTAATACCGCTCTCGCCAGATGGGATCGCGGCCGGTGCGGAGCTGGTCGGCGCGGTACTGTCTCAGGTCCACATATTCCTGCTGCTGCTGCTGCTGACGCTCCATGGCCTCGTAATTCCGTAACTCCACATAGTCTGTTAAATGAGGAGTGGCCGTGCCGGGAGCGTTATAACTTGCCACACTGGTCTGAGTGCGCATTGGTGGATGGTGACGGTGTTGTAGGTGAGCTTGCATGTCGTGTATGGGCGTGTGTGTGTTGGGTGTGGGGTGAGGCTGGGGTGGCAGGGCGGCTAACGGGGATCTGGCAGGGGATTGAGAGTAAGAGGGCGGGCTGGGGCGTGGAGGCGAGGGTGGCGCCAAACGTATGGAGGAACGCCGCCCCCGCCGCTCTGAGACTGTGTAGGTGCGTGGGAGAGGGCCAGGCACAGGGTCAGCCTCGTGGCTCTGCTGCCAGGAGCGGCTCTTACCCATTGGGCCAGCTGGATGTGCCTGCACAGCTTCCTGCCGCGTGATGTGGTGGTGGCGAGGACGTCCCATGCCGGGGTCGCCGGGGTGGCCCACGATGGTGGTCTGCTGTTGCTGCCACGACCGACTCTTGGCCAGCTGCCGGGCGCGCTCGCTCTGCGGGGTACTGTGACCCACGCTGTACTGCTGCCAAGAGCGAGCCTTCCAGAGCGGTGGCTGTGGGCTGCGGGCCCCCGTCACTCGTCCCTCCTCGTACGACATGCTCCTGGGCCCGCCGGGGTGCTGCTGCTCGCCGATGTAGCGTATGTGTGCCTGCTCCTGGGCGCCCATCATGCGGGTCCAGGGGTCACCAGGCGAGGGTCTACTAGGCATCCTCACGGGCGACCTGCTCGGCGCCCGGGCCGGTGACCCATCGGGACCTCTGTTAGGAGAGCGACTGCTTCTTCGGCTCTCTCTCCTTCGGCTGTCTGAGCGACTGGGGGAGCGACTCGGGGGTCTGCTGGGGGACCTGTTTGGCGACCGACGGGATTTTCGCGAGGGAGATCGGTTCACCGATGCCTTGGGTGGCGGCACGGGACTAGAAGTGCTCAGCGAGATACTGGGAACCGTTCCCCTCACGCTGCCTCGGCTGGCCCGGCTGCCATCACGGCTCTCGGTGGACTCTTGGGAAGCCTTGGCCAGGATGCCCTGGCGTCGTGGGCTGGGCTTGCGCGACCTCCGGCCGCTGCTCTTGACGCTCAGCCGCGACCCGTGCGCCCGGCTGGCGCTCCCTTGCTCGCTGCTGCTGTTGTCGCCGCTATCCCGCTGAGGCGACGGCAACTCAACGTTCTCGTAGCCGTCGGCGTCGGTTTGAGCGGAGAGCCGAGGCGAATGGTCGACGGGATGATCGTACACGCTGCTGGGGGTCGAGTCACCGCGGTCGCTACCAGCACGGCTGCCGGCCCGGCTGCCTGTCCGGCTGCCGGAGCGGCTACCTGCCCGGCTTCCTGCCCGGCTGCCGGGAGGCAGGCTGGCGGGTCCTCCCACCGCCCCACGCTCCCGGGACGAGCGGCTGCTGGTGCCCGTGCGGCTTCCAGTGCGGCTCCCACTTCCAGCCCGGCTGCTGTCGTTGGTGCCGCCTCGGCTGGAGCCGGAGTCGGTGGCGCAGTCGAGCAACCGGTCGCCGCTCCAGCTCTGGCTCTTCTCGATGGTCTGGGTCTCCTCGGTGCGCCCGTGCAGCCCTGCTCCGCCACGACCGTCTAGGATAGAGGGAGAGCTGTTGATGCTGAAGGAGTCCGGCGTGTGGTCGTGGGTGTACTTCCAGGAGGACGACCTCTCCACACCGGCCTTCTGCGGCGTCTGCCCGGACTGCTGCTGCTGCTGCTGCTGGCGATAGATGTCCCGGGGGGAGGCTCCGCCGGCGGAGGGGGTGCTCACGGCAACAGTTTCCCTGCGGCGGCCGGTGGTGCCGCGGGCGGCCACGACGGGGTTGGGCGCGACTCCGGCCTCGCCCAGCTCCGGACCGCTGGAGGCCGGCTGCTTGGTGCTGCCGCCCGAGCCGCCCCGCAGCAACCGGCTTAACAACTTACTCTTCTTCATTGTGCTCTAGTCCTTCGCGGGGGTTGTTGGTCGTCACTCACAGCACTCCTGATACAGCACCACGCGTACGGCACTTGGGGGGGGGGCACCCCGCAGCACTTCACATGTAGCACCGGTGGCTCGACGGCACTTTGGGTATAGCACTTTTTAAAAACAGGTGGGTGGTGGGTTCCCACCGGCTGCACCTGACCACTGAGTCGTCCCTCACGCTGCACTCGGACTTACGACATGAAAGGCGGCACTTCACCTGAGCCAGGCTGGGGCCGGCTCGTGACGTGACACCATCTCCACCCGCACACACACCACGCCTCCACCACTACCACGAAGCACTGTAATCCGGCACTTTTACTGTTCACTTCACGCGTTCGCTATCATAAGAGTCTTCTGTGGGGGAAATGGAAATCATATGTAGTAATTAAAACACCAGTATTTTGTGTGACACATGTAGACAGATAATCACAAGGCCGGCGGTGAATTTGGTGAGGTAAAAGGGGAGGTTCTGGCAGCATGCAAAGGCTTCTACACAATCCCCTCAGCCCCACTTCTCCCTCGGCAACCTCCGCACACACGCGGCCTTGATCATGGATTATATTAAACCTTTACGACGGTCCCTGACCCAGCACAAGGAGCCACACCTTGGTGCATCCTCACACCTACACCAGGAGTGTACAAACTGTCCCCTTGTCAAGTGCGTAGACGAGTCCTGTCGTCTGGTGTGTTCGACTTGACCCCAGTCAGGTGAGTCTCGTCCAACTGTGAGGTGAGCAAGGTGCTCAAGAATTCCCCTCCCTATCAAACGGGCTCAAGTCCCCCTGTCAGGTGTGCATGACTTGTCTCTCTGTCAAGTATGCGCGACCTGTCCCCCTCTCAGGTGTTAAAGACCTCTTCTTTCCCTGTGAGACACGCCCAAGTCCCTCCTGTCGAGCGTGCAGGGCTCGTCCTGTGAGGCGGGCATGCGTCTCACAAGTGGCACTAAACCAGGCCACACCAGCGGGTGTCTCAATGCGTAAAGGATGCGAACCACCAGCTGCGGCTGGTGTAGTGTCCACAGTACACTAAACGCCAGACGGACTGACCTTACTCATCAGCAATCATCACTTGCACGAAACACTTGCAAAAAATACTCTTTACACACCTCCAGCAACACAGTGCAACAAGCAACGAAGAAAACGATGCGTAAGACCGTACTGAATACCTGGTAAAGTCTTGGGTCCAAGTCTGGTCTTTACCACTTGAGGGCTGGCCCACCATCCTGTTATCAGCACGCGGGCTCCTCTCCCCGCTCCGAGATCTACCAGCCAGCTCTTCCCTCGCTTCTTCCCCCGGCACCGGGAACCATCTACCCCTGCCTATCAGCGGGCCTCGCCTTCCTGCATCCCTCACTACTCCCTACCCCCCCTCCCCCCTTGGGCGAGCTCTTTTCACGGCTGCCTCACTCGCCCACCTGCGCACCGGGAGAGCTATCGGGTGAGGGAACGGGGAGCCCCTCACGCTGCTGCCCAAGGCCGACACTCTCGCCTCACTCACACAACTTTACTTATAACTAGCCACCAGCTCTTGCTGTCCGCATATATTAATACGTCATGCAAACTGCAGACGCACCTAGAGCACTCGCTCGCACTGGTCTAACTAGCAACACCGCTGCACGAGAAGTGACAACGGTTCCGTCGCTCGTACTTCCGCCCTACTGAAAATCACAAATGTACGAGCGCCAAGGCCTCTACTAGGCATCACTCTCGCTTCCGTCGCAGCTGCTCGTTCCTCTGCCACATTTGCGCTTCAGCGGGAGACTATCAGCCCCATACTCACGCACAGCAACAGCTAAACTTTTCACTCATCGCTCATGCTACATCCTCATTCGTATTACTAACACCGGTCAAATCCCATCAGACTCACATTACCAGCAGCTAGCACTTTACATAACCTTACGGTTCTTCGCCTTCTATCTCATTCTTGTAACAAAGTAGCCAACGAAAAAATATATATTCCAGGTACCCTCACACCACATACATCACAGAAACAAAACTGGTCATTTCATCATCAAGGAGAACGGGCGACCCCATCCCGCACGCTACCGGTGAAACAGAAGGCGATGTGCAGGGCTGGTGGGACTTGTGACCACATCATGTACTAATGCAATACTCCCTCAAAATGTGGAGAGGCTGGCCTCCAGCCTGGAGAAGGTGCCGCAGCGTCCACCAAACACAAGTCATGGTCCTCATGCTGAGGCTCACTGCTGTTCTCTACATAAAGTTTACCAGAAGACCTGTCACAGTCTCCAGGGGTTAAAAATTCAAGAATCCTTAGACACTTGCGTGTGTCTCATGCCGACAGTCCTTCTGAGGCTCGGGTGTCACAAATCACCGAAGACCCCCGAGGGGTAAGAGCGTCACACACGCGGGGCACTAAGTCCCTCCAGGCTCCGGTGTGACACGATCAAGCCGTCCTCCTAAGAGTCGCTGGAGGTACGAATTTACCGTGTCCTTGTCGCGGTCTCTCGCGCGTCATAAATTCATGCATTCTTTATCAGCGGCAAGGAAACGATCTCTCTCTCTCTCTCTCTCTCTTTCTCTCTCTCCAGGATGGTATATTCTTCCAGCACTGCCAGCCAGGGTAACGGGAAGATCAGCGACGGCTGCGCAGGAGAGAACCATCACTTTAGCGACTCTCAAGGTCACTCCTTTGGCCCAGACAGTTGTCCTCTTTTTTCTCTCTCTCTCTCTCTGCCTCGCCCACACGCGGGCTGCTGGCCTTCAGTCCACAAACATCCACCTCTCCATATCACAAATAACACTTGACAATACGTAACTCACACGACCCATTCTCTCCAAGACCCTTCTATTTTCGTACGGTCAGCGTTACGCGCTGGCTCTGCCTTTTGGCAAAACCTCGTCGCAAGTACTGGTAAATAAATGAGTACTCACCCACCCTCTCTTTCTCTCTAAGGAATACACAGCCACAGGTTCTACCAGGTTCCCATTCATCGACTAGCCCTAGAGGGAAAGACACACATTCCCGAAACTGTTATGAGCTACGTAGCTACCAGGACCAGCCCTGGGGTCCGCTTCATTCACAGAGAGACTCAACAGTACCCCTACAATGTTGCTGAGTGACCACAAGACCTTGGAGACTCGAGCTTCGTTAATTCACGAGGTCCTCCGGCACTCGCAATGCCATTCTGACACTCCTCATACATCCAAGTGTCATAATACTAGTTCCTTGAGCCTCAAGTGCACTAAAATGCATGTCATACACTGATATTCTTGTGTCACTCCGAGTTCCTGGTGTCGTTCTGTGTCTCTGAGTTCCAGGAGTCATTCCGTGTCACTAAGAGTTGCGAGCGTCAAAGTCACGCCCCTACAGCTGACCCTGAGGGCACGTCAGACAAGCAGTTCCTCCGAGTATAGAGCTTCGCCCAGTCAAAGTCCGGACTCGAAAAGTTATTACAAGTTCGACTGAAGCCGTTGGCGTCCCAATGTCATAAATGCCCCCAAGTCCATAAGTCTTGGCGCACTGTCGTAATCCTTAGCACCCGGCGTGTTAAGACATTCAATATGGTCCTTATTATCCGGTGACACGAGGTCAACGAGGCCTTAAGAGCCTCACATTTGACCAACTCTCACACTGCCAGTGTGGTCAGCGCGGCGCGACACGACAGCGCACACGAAACCCAGCGCACGGAAGCTGTGTGCGCTGGTCTCCATCACACCAACACAAAAACATTCGCTGTTTTCCACCCACACCTCTTGTCGTCCTCCTGAGCCCGAACTCTGGTATATTCTGCGGCTCATGAATCAACTGACGCGGCTCCCGCCCAGAAATATGGCCGCAGGCTACCGCACCACGGCTCAAGAATAATTACCACGACATAAACTTCATCCGAGATAAAGGAGAGAGAGCCGAGATATATCGTTATCAATACACGGATAATTCACAGGCATGAACCAGTTTATTACACGAGACAAATGGCGTCAGATTTATATGCATTCCGCCCGTTAAAATTTCCCAGGAAAATTGGTTAAGGAGACACCAGCCATTAACATATATAATGTTTCTGTAAAATTCAAGTTGTCCACCTCTGGTGAAGTTAATATTTCCATCTGAAAAAAAAAACAAAACACATGGGATGAGGGAACAATCACTGGAACAGAATAACGCCAACGGCGACCTGAAAGTGTTCCACTGACAACAGTAGAGACGGAGCCCAACACGAGCAATACACACACACATCTTGCCTAATAGTTCTCTGGTAACGACCCCGTTCCTCGTACACAGCATCAGCAATCACTGGAAAATTCATAAACGTCATTACCGGCTAAATCACGTTTACATTTTTTTTTTTCTTTTTTTTCACTTATCAATAATAAACTGACTCTCGCTAGTCAAGATTTTGGATAGGTAAACTACGAGTTGATACAACCTGTTTCGCCAAGCTATACCCCTCGTAAACCCACCAATATTCTAGGAGTTTAAGTGATACTTTGACGGTAATTTAAATAAAAAACGACCCCGAGGAACGAGGAACCTTAAAAGCGTTTAGTAGTCGGCAAGAAACTGCAAAACTCTCTCTCTCTCTCTCTCTCTCTCTCCCTGCCACACCCAGTGCACCTGTCGCACCCACGCCTCCCTGCCTCAACCGAGGGAACCAAACCCATTAAGGCCTAGGCTGCATACCCCACGGCCCCGTGTATCAGGCTCTTGGCTGGGTGAGGATCCGGGAAACCAATCCGCCGCGTCCCCCTTCTTACCCGCCCACAGCCCAAGCCTAATGTTCCATCGGGGTCGGCCAGGGAACACCCGTAAAGCAAGAGTTACAGGCAATCTAACCGGTAATACTGGCCCTAGATACCTCCCTCCCTCCCGCACCTCACTTTACTGCCACTTGGGCGGCCGAGGCCACCTCAAAACACGATCGTGACGTAAAAACACCACAAACTAAACCGCTCCTTAACCCCGTGAGCTCGACGAGGAGACACGAACCCCCCTCCCCCCCTCCCTGGGTATGCATGTAACCTGGGGCCCCCTCACTGGGTCACGCCGAAGTCCAAGCCATCATATTCATTGGGTGGTAACGGCCGTCCTCGAAGGGGGGTTTGTTTAAGCAAGACCTTAACACAAAAGGGAACGGACGTTCACAGATACACCACGAGCACGGACAGACACTTCTTCCCACACCTGCGCCACATGACCACGCTGTGGTTGCAGCATACCACACAAGACACTAGGCAACCAGCAGCTGTTCTTTTTTAACCTTCCGTGGGGCCGTGGTACCCGTTCGAACGCCCCTCCCAGGATTCGAATGTAGTTGCCCTTGACATACCTTAGGCTTTTGACAGGGTGTGGCATCGGGGTTTCATCTCTAAACTCCCCTCTTTTGGCTTCCCTACCTCGCTTTGCTCCTTGATATCTAGCTCCCTCTCCGGCCGACCTATCCCTGTGGTTGTTAATGGATCAGCCTCCCCCCTTTTCTCCATCAACTGCGGTGTCCCTCAAGAGTCTGTACTGTCGCCAACACTTTTTCTC
>JAYMFT010000003.1:150696-164573 GCA_038088735.1 Panulirus argus | reverse complement strand
CTCTCTCTCTCTCTCTCTCTCTCTCTCTCTCTCTCTCTCTCTCTCTCTCTCTCTCTCTCTCTCTCTCTCCTTATTTTTGTTCACATTTACTTTTTTCTCTATTCATACTCTCCTAAACTCTGATACCAGATTCTAGAGTTTCTCTCTAGAGTATACTTTCAGTGTCATGTCATCTGCAGACAGCAACTGATTTGCATGCCATCCCTCTCCACCCCTGCAAACTGTAGACTAGGAGTGGTCAACATATGGCCCATGGGCCTCCAGTCAGTCAGATATTTCTATCTGGCCTTCTACTGTGTTTAGCAGTAAAAAAGAATGATAAGTTTTGATGATCGTACATGAATATTTGTGTAGGAAGAAGAAAAAAATAATGCTGAAGAGCTGGTTATTCAAATACTTGAAGAGAAAACCTTTTCCACAAAAACTGAGCAATATGTTTACACACAAAATCATCAAAAACAGCAAGTCATTCTCTGAAATAGAATCAGTGATAGAGTGCATGGTTGACTCTGCCTCTGCTTTATGCCCAGACAAGAAAAACTAACAAGAAAATTAATATGTTAAGTTGAACTGTTGTGAAACATGTCAAGGATATTGTTGAAAACCTGTATGTGCACTAATTAACTTTTTCACAGTGGCTGACATCAAATAATGTTCTCTTAGGTAACAGTGGTTGACATCAGTTGATATACTTATATTTTCAGCCTTTCTTTGAATTACCAGATGAAATATTTTACCCTTAGTAGCTACTAGAGGTCTCCTTCATTGGCTTTAAGGTGTGGGAAACGTAATTGATCTCATTACTACTACATCCACAATTATGAAAGTCATCCACTTTGAGAATGCTTATTGCACAGAGTGACTCTATGGAAAATACATAGATTGTTAGATAACCAAAGTTATTTGGAGGAAAACTTATAAAAGATATCAGCTGGTGAGGAAATTGAAGAAGAATTGGCATGAGATTGAAAAGAAATAAGAAATATATTGTGTGATTCTAACAGGATTACATAAGGAGAAGGGAAGCCGCAAGGTAAGTGTCCAAACTAAACTTGTGCTTGTGGAAGAAACTACATTACTACAGTGCCTAATTTTCTCTTCATGTAATCTTAGGGCAATGGAGGACTTTGGTGATTGGTAACTGCTACAATACATCCAAAGAAAAAGTATCCAGTACTCTCCCCACATTTGCCAGCCACTCACTGTATTCATGCTTATTTTTAGATTGAAAGGTGTATTGTTTTTCTTTATATCTTTTTATCCACCAACACCATGCCTTTGTTTGAAATAACAATATGTACAAAATTATGAGTAGTGTGTCCAGTATGGAGAAAGAAGCAAATCCTTCAATATCCTCCTCACTTACTGGCAAATCCCCCTTGCTTTGAATATCAGTATGCCTGTTTATGAAATTAGGAACCAGTTGGAAATCAGGCTTAATAGAATTCAAGAAATATAATTTCAACATCCTCCTGTCATATCAGGAACCGTCAAACATGTCTTTCACATTCTCTCCAAGCATTAACTTATCATTGGAGCAAGCCAACACAAAAGTAGTAGTATAACTTTATGTAGTTTTTGTTACCTGGTGACTTCTACCAGTCTTCAGGGTCTTCTTCTTCTCCCCTTCTCTCCAGCCCAGGCTTGTCTTAGGCTATTGGATTAGTCGTTGGTTGACCAAGCTTTTGGAAGCTGCAAACTACATAACCCTCACACCTTTGCTGGTCTGGTACATTTTGTAAGTACTTGTCCAGGGCTCTCATAAACTATTCCACTGTGCATCCCATGGCCTTTCTAATGATTGTAGGCAAGGTTTTGAAGAGTCTTGGGCCCCAGATTTTTAAGGTTTTCTTTCTTTTTGTACATGTTGCACCTTTGGATTTCAGAGGTGGCATTTTACGGAGTCTTCCTTGTCTATCATGTTTGTAGAATGTTATATTTCCGAGTGTTAATTGGGTACCATTCCTTCTAGGATTTTCCAGGTATAGATGATTATATACCTCTGTCATTTGCATTCCAAGGAGTATAGCCATGGTGAATTCTGTTGTTTTCAATAATTTAGCTCCTTACCACATTAATATGGGCTGTGAATGAACTCTGAACACTTTATTATCCTGCAGTTTGCCTGCTTTATAGGGTGATATTTGAACCTAGCATGGATTCATCATCGGTTTTGAAAGTCTGCTGGATCCAGTCCACCATCTTTCTGGTAGAGGCAAGTGTTGTTTTGTTGTGTTCGTTGAAGGTTAGATCATTTGACATTATTACTGCGAGGTCTTTCAGTACTGTTTTTGATTTCTTCATTTTCCCCATACTTTTGATTGTAATCTATCATTTTTTGAGATTAAAAAAGAAATGTGGACTGCATGATGGAATTTCTGGAAAATGCCTGCCATGTAAGGAATAAGAAATAAAGTAAGCAGCTTTAGGTTTTTCTCTCTGACACTTGAGGGTTTTAATGATAAGGACACCCATTTGATAATTTTCATTCGAGATGTGCCAATTTGAGCTCACAGAACAACTGGCATCAATGCAATCAGTGAGAGATATGACCTCTAGAGAAGAACTTGATGGAGTAAATAGCTAACTGGATCTCAAAATTAGGATGGAGTGGAAAAAATTGGTTATTAACCACCAATGTAAGTTCATAACTGACATGTAAATATGCAAGATTGCTGAAAAGAATTTTTGACTGGGTCAGAGAAGTTACTCTCAACAGAATATTGTTTTCTTACGCTATTATTCACCAAAATATCCTCTGTAGAGCATTGTAATTGAATCAAAAAGTGTTGTGGACACGGTTATATAAGTAGTCAACTATATTTGAGTAAGAGGATTAAACCAAAGGCAGTTTAAAACCCTGCTTGAAGAATTTGAATCTGAACATACAAATGGTCTATATCACACAAATGTAAGATGGCTGAGCTTGAAAGAGGTCCTAGAAAGAATTTGGGAATTGAAAACATTGATTAGTTTGTCTTTGAAAGTAAGGCAAAAAAATTTAGATTTCCCATGACTGAATGATTGGAAGTGGCTCGTTGATTTTGTGTTTACCACTGATACCATGGGCTTCATGAATTAAATGAATTCAAAACTGTCAGGAAATAGGGGTTTTGCATATGATCTATATAACATTGTAGAAGTTTTTATGAAAAAACTACATTTTATCTCATCAGATAAGAAGTAAGCACTTTATCTACTTTACAATTTGCAGCACACTACTGTTGATGATCAGTACTTTAAAAAGAAATCTTCATGGCTAATTGACTAATATAACAAATTTTTTCATTGATTCTGCAACTTCAAATTAATTAAAAAGTATATGTCTTTGGTCTTCTCTCCTTTCTCCTTTGAAATAGATAAAGCCCCATTTGACCTCTAATTCAGGTTTATTGACTTTCAATGTAATTCATTAATTTTGGACTCTTTTTAATGATTATATTTAAGGACTACTTTTGCTGTGAGGAGACAGTTTTCTGTGATGCAGCTAAGTAAACCAAATTTAGATCGGCAGTTACTGATGACAACCTTGAAACACTACTCAGTGCTGTAACAATGGAGACAACACATGATTCATTTGTTTGTGTAATGCACATCAGCACTGTCAGTCATCTAACCTTATAAGCTTCACACATTCTCATCTGTCAAAAACCCATCAGGTATTGAATGAAATTATCTTCAGTAAATTTTTTCAGCCAAATTTCAGTTCTATTTTCATGCAAGGGTTCAAGTATTAGTGATAGTTGATTTGAATGCAAGAGCTGATAATGAGCCAGTTGAGGGTATAACAGCAGGTCATAAGGTACCCAGTGATATGTACCCAATAATATGATTGGTAATGGTGAACGGCTTGTGGTATTGTGAGCTGAAAAGGAACTTGTGACTGAGAGTCAGTACTTGGTTTAAAACATGAGAAATACCTACATATCTGTGAGTGAGTAGGAGAGATGGCAAGTGGGTGTTACTGGATTGTTTACTAGTTGAAAGGCATGTGAAATAAAGACCCTTGGATGTGAATGTGCAGAGAGAGGCAGCTTTGGGATGTCTGATAATTACTTGAAGGTTTGTAGAGACTTTTGGAAACAGGATATAGTGTTGATAGGAAGAGAGTGGTGAAAGTGAGTGAGCTTGTGTAAGAGGCTTGTGTGAAGAGATATCAGGAGAGATAGATTGAAGAATGGCAAAATGTGTGAGTAAATTAATCGAGGGGAGTGAATGAAAAATGGGAAGTATTTAGGGAAACAGTGCTGACATTTACAAGAGAAGTGTGTGGGGTGCAGAAGATGGGAGATGGGCTTGTGAGGAGGGTAGTGAGCTGTGAAATGCCAAACTTAAGTCGCTAGCAAAAGGAAAAGAGAGATGTATTGGTGTTACTTACTATGAGGGAGTGCAAATAATTAGATGTACAAGAGAAAGTAGCAGGAGATTAAGAGGAAGGTGCAGGGACTGAAACAGAGGGCAGTTGAGAGTTGGGGTGAGTGAGTATCTGCAAGCTTCATAGAGAATAGAAAATGTTTTGGAAGGATATTAATAGTGAGAAAAACAATAGAACAAATGGCAGCATTAGTGAAGGGGGAAAAATAGTGAAATGATAACAGGAAGAGATGGAGTGAATATTGTCAAGAATTGTTGAACGTGTTAAATGATAGGGTGGCAGATGTTAGGTGTTTATGTCAGGAAGTTATTTGAATGAAAGAGTCTTGTCAGGTGGATTGGTGAAAAGAAAGAAGGTGGTGAAAACCTTGCATAAGATTTGTGTGGTAAGGCAGTGAAAGTGGATGGGACTGGAGTTAAATTTCTCAAGAGAGGAGGTGACTTTTGCTGATTGGTTACTTAGGATTTTTATTATATGTATCACTTGTGGTGAGGTACCTGGGAATTGACAGAATGCCTGTATAATGCCACTGTATAAAGGCAAGGAGAACAAGATTGAATCTTCAAATTATGTATGTATAAGTTTGTTTAGTGTATCTGGTAAGTTGTATGGGAGAGTGGGGATTGAGAGGGTAGTGGCATACTCAGAGCTTCAGATTTGGGAGGAACAAAGTGGCTTCAGGAGTAGTAGAGGATTTTTTTGAACAGTTGTTTGCTTTGAAGAATGTGTTTTGAGAAATACTTCGAGAAAAAAAAATGTTATGTGGCATATATAGATCTGGAGAAAGCATATGATAGGGATGATTGAGATGTTCTGTGGTAGGTGTTTTTGTGAATGTATGATGTGGGAGAAAAGCTACTATAAGTAGTTGAGTGTTTTCATCCAAAGAGTATGTGTGTGTTTGAGTTAGAAAAGAGGAAAGTGAGTGGTTGTAGATGAAGCAGGGTCTGTAGGAAGAGTGTATGATGTCACCATGGCTCTTTAATTTGTTTATGGACTGGGTGATGGGGGAGATGAATGCAAGGGTTTTGGAGAGAGGAGCAGGTCTTTAGGCTGTTTTGGGTAGAGACACTTGAAAAGTGAGATATTTATTGTTTGTTGATGACATGGCATTGTTGGTAGATTTGAGAGAGAAACTACTGAAGTTGGTGTCATTTTGGGAGAGTTTAAGTCGAAAGTTGAGATTGAATGTAAATAAAAGCAAGGTTGTTATTATTATTAGGTTAGCAGTGGAGAGAGATTGGTAAGGTGGAGATGTAAGTATGAATGAAGGAAGTTGTTTGTTTTAGATACTGTATCTGGGAATAGTCATGGCAGTAAATGGAACCATGAGACTGAAGTGAGACGTTGAATGGGTGAGGGGACAAAGGTCCTGGGAGCATTGAGGAATGTGAAAAAAGAGGTCATTATCTGGGAGGATGAAGATGGGCATGTTTGAAGGGAGATTATTCCAGCAATGTTGTATGGATGAAAGGCATAGGCTGTAGATAGGAATGTACAAAAGAGAGTGAATGTGCTTGAAATTGATTTTTTAGAACATTATGTGGTATGAGGAAAGATGATTGGGTAAGAAATGATAAGAGAAGAGAGAGGTGTGTTAATAAAAAGAGTATGATTGAGAGAGCTAAAGAGGATGTGCTGAAATGGTTTGGACATATGGAGAGAGTGAGTAAGGACAGGTTGACAAAGGGGATATATGTCTGAAGTGAATGGGACAAGGAGAAGGGGAAACTGAATTGGAGATGAAAGGATGTAGTGAAAGAGGTCTTGAGTTCTCAGAGCCTGAACATGCAGGAGGATGTAAGGTTTGCATTGGATAGAATGAACTGGAGCAGTGTGGTAAACAGAGGGCGATTTGCTGTCAGTGGACTGAACTAGGGTATATGAAGTGGTCAGAAAATCATAGAAAGATCTGTGGTGCCCAGTTTGGATAGGGGTCTGTGGCTTTGGTGCATTGCACATGACAGCTAGCTATAATTTATCCTATTACATGGCAGGATGAAAATTGCTGGCTGTTGGGGTGATGTATTTTTGGGAAATATTATACTGATAACAGGAAATGAGTGACTACTTGCAAAGGAGAAATTTTTAACAGGTAGACAGCATATTTTTTGTTAAAAGAGGTCATGCATAACCAGTCTTTTAGACTTGTATGACAGGGTGAGCTCCACGTTAGATCAAAGAGAGGGATAGGTAAACTGTGTGTTCATCGGACTGTCAGAAAATTTGTCATTGGAGATTGATTTAAAAGCAAGATTTAAAGACAGGATTAAGGGGTGGGTTCCTTCATTAGAAAGAAGACTACCTTATTGCAAGGGAGCAAAGAACACAGGTAAGTGATTCATCCTCGAATTGGGCTCGGGTTACAAGTGGCATGCAGCAAGACTCAGTCTTAGGTCCACTGATGTTCTTAGTGTATGTTGATGACTTGCTTGATGGACTGAAATTGTATCTAAGCATGGCTGCTGATGATGCTGTGATCATGAGAAAAATAATGATGTAATCATGTCATCAAAAGAAGTACAAACTGCACCTAAAGAAGCACATAGAACTTACAGAGAAGGTTTAGAGGAGGACAACAAAAATTTTACCAGAATTAAGTGAGCTAAGTTAGAGGTCTTTTAAAAGAGGCCAGTGATGTGGACAGTCAACAATTGTTTGAGAGATGTTAGGATAGAACAACCAGAGGGAATACTATGAAATTAGGAAACTTGTTAATAACGATGTAAAGGAATACTTTCTTACTGTAAGAGTGGTGGATGAATGGAATGGAATGACAGAGGACATGGTTAATGCAAGCAGCATACATGTATTTAAGTTATATGATTGAAGAGAATGTTCAAGAGATGGAGCCCCATGAGTGTAAATCTCCCTTCCCATACAGTACAAATAAGTAATTACAAAGACCTAATTAAATGGGTACAGGGAAGAGCAGCTAAGATGGTACCAAAGTTAGGAGAATTAAGTTACAGTGAGAGGCTAAGGGCTTGAAAGCTGTCATCCATGAAGGAAAGGAGAGGGAAGCAGACCTGATAACAGCCTTAAAATTTCTAAATCAACTGGATGATCATGGCTGGGATGATTTCTCCAAGAGATGCAGCACCAAAGTAACCAGAGTCCATAACAGAAGGCTAAGTAAAAGTTATTCAGAAAGGATGTTAAGAAGTACTGGTTTAGTGTTAGGATGTTGGATATTTGGAATGAGCTGACCATTGAGCCAGTGAATGCTAGCAGTTTACAAAGGTTTAAAAGGCTTCTTAAGGTCGTAGAAAGTTCAGATGGAGATCCACGAGTGTAGAACTCTTTCCTCATACAGTACAATTAGGTAATCTTATCTATACTGTAGAAATCCAGGCCACAGGAGCTAGCAGATGAGGGTCTGGGGAGCTTGAATCTGTTAGTCTAAAAGAATATAAGGGGAAGATACATAAAGATGAGAAAATATTTGAGGTGCTGAATATTGTTATATAGTATATTTATAGTGAAGGACATATTACCTTCATAATTAGGAGGGATGTGGAGGATGCTATAAAAAGCACTGAGATAAAAAAGATAAGAGTAGGCTTTTGAAGGATCTTGATAAATGTAAAGGGCTTGAACCTGATGAAGTTTTATCATATTCATTTAAGAAGTGTGTAGAAACTCGGAACCGGCCACTTGAGATATTCAGACAATTGATGGAAGAGGGTCAGTGTCAAGGGAGTGGAAGAGAGCAAATGTTTTACCCATCATTAAGGAAGGATGTGGGATATTGCATGAAACCATAGAGGCTAGTGTCTTTAATGAGCTTATCTGTAAAACACTGTGAAAGATAATCGAAGGGCAATTGGATAATTACAAGAAGAAACTACGTTCTATAAGTGAGAGGCACAATGGGTTCAGAGGGAAGAGGTCCTATGCAAGACTTTCAATGAGAGAGTGACCTTTAGCACTGAGAGTAAAAGAGATGGGTGAATGGATAATGTGTTTTTGAATTACCAGAAAGCATATAACAATGTTCCATTTATCAGATTGGTGATAGAATTTGATTTTTAGCCAGGCATAAAAGGGAAACCTCATGAAAAATCAAGATAATATAAAATTTAATTCTTAAGAGAACATAAGAGGGGAAACCTCTTGAAAGGACCAAGAATAATGTAAAATTTGATTTTTAGGCAGCATAAGAGGGAAACCCCATGAAATAATCAAGAATAATCTCAGGAGAGGAGAACAAAGAAAATGTCACAGTGGAGCCTCTTTGAAGTGGTTGAAAGTAATCAGTTGTGTCCTTCAGGGTTTAGCCTTTGGTTTGCTATTATTTTTGATCTATTTAACCCTTTCTTTGCACTGAGCCACATATGTTGCTGTACAAAGTACATTGCACCATGCTGCATTTGAAATTCTCTGCAGATGTATGATTCCACATTTTATCCATAGATGTCATTAGCAACCAACGACATAACTGGAAACAATATCAGACATTACAATCACCCATAAATCATCAAAGAAAGTGTAGCTGTGCCATTGTAGCAGGAAGTTAAATGTATGCAGCGATATAATTGTCATTTTACAATAAAAGAAAAAATTACCCTTCTATTATTGTTTATGTTTTTGATGAAAATAAGCTTTCTCATATATTCATATTAATGATGTACTATCAATGTAAGTGACATGTAAATATGTTAATGATGCATATGAAATAAAATAGAATTTTATAAATAAAAAAGAAGTAAATGATATGTATAGGATGTGTGAAATCTTGCCTGGATAAAAACTTTTATGCGTGTAATGTACTTAAGTGTATAGAATGCAGTTACATCTTGTACTTATTTTCATTTATAACTTCCCTAGGACCCTTATCTAGAAAAGAGTTTTGGAGTTACTCAGGAACTCTTTTCAGGAGCTCCTGTAGCTCTAGTGTTACATTGCTTCTAGTCACAGGAAAATGATGGACACCTTTGGAATGAGAAGTTCTTTGACAAGACTGAACTTTCAGAGAGACAGCCTTGCCAAAGATGTCTTTCTGCTCTCGGTGTAACCCCATGCAGGCAGAGTCTGGTAATGCCTCACATCTAGAAGAACTCCATGATCATCAGGATCCGTGTGACTATAAGGACCTGCCCCATCCACACAGTGCATCCTTCCAGACCAGTATAGTGAAAAGTATATTACTTTTTGGCTGTTTACTTCAGTTATATATGATATAGAGATATTCTGTAATGGGAAAAAGTTTGGAATTTTTCTTCATTTTGTGCATTGGGAAACAATTTTTTCAGAAAGAAAATACAATGAAAGGATTAAGTGACATGCCAAAGGGATTTGAATCACTCCTGAATAAGATTGCACATGATGCTGAAATGGTGAGAGAAGTCAGAGAGAGTGTCCAGGATTGCAGCAACTTCCAGAGAGACCTAGACAAGCTCCAATTTTGGTCAGATTCCTCGTTGATGAAATTCAGCCGAATCTAATGCAAAATGATGGAGATCAGTCAAGTGAAAGAAGGCCTAGTTTTGACTAATTTTTCACAGGGAACAGATTATAGGAATATTTATACCAAAGGGACTTGGTGGTTGACATAGTACCTAGCCTTTCACCCAGAACATCGTATCAGGAGAATTTTTAAGGATGTGAATTATTTGTTCATTATAACAGAATTTCTATAAGTGTAGGGACAAGGAAATGTTTTCAAAAATATTTATATCATATGATAAACCCAAAATAGAGTATACATTATGACTTTAGTTGTTCCTCTGGAAGAAACATGAAGATATGACAAAGAAAGGCCAGTGGAAAGTAGTAGTGTACCTGAGATAAGGGAGCCAAGTTATTGGTGGAGTACTGTTAGAAGATAGAGGTCATAGTTTTACCCATGTTTGATGAGAGAAGGGAGAAAGGAGACATGATTACAGCCATCAAGTTTGTAAATTGATTTGATGGTGTATTTACTGATCAGCTTTTGTAGATACGTATGTATGGAACTAAGTTTATGACATGAAAATTAGTTAGAAAAGATGTAAAGATCTACTTTTTGAGTAGATGAAGGTGATGGATGAAAGAAATGAAGTAAATGTGAGTATGAATTGTTTCAGAGTTTGGAATGTTGTATGATTTAAAAGAAAGGATTAGAAATGGAGATCCCACAAACATAATTCACCCATACCTCTATTAATGAAGTGGATGCATTCCATGAGTTCTCTTATTAATCAGAAAATTACATACTGGAAGTAGATATAACGTAGGAAGCATAGAGATACTTGCCAGAATTTAAGAAGGAGGTACAATAGGAAAGAATTATTAGACACAAAAGAAATAGGGTTAGAATTGCCTTTTTGACATAAATATGCAATAAAAGAAAATTCCTTATTAAAAGCACATACCCTAAGATCATAAAACAAAATTACAGTCACCATGTACCTGTACTTCTCTAAGAGTTAACACTGTGTTTCCATCGCTGCATTAGCGTCTACAGCAGTTTTGCTCCTTTAAATTATTACCACCTCCACCACCACCACCATCATCATCATCATCATCATCATCATCATCATCATCATTGTCATTATCCACCAATACCATCACCACCATCATCATCATCATCATTGATATCCACCAACACCATCAACACCCACAAAACAATCATTACCAGCCACTACCAAGACTACCACCATTGCCAATCATGAGCACTACCAGCACCAGCACTGCTCATCAGCACCATCACTGCCAACACTACAAACATCACCATCACCACTACCAGTACTTGGAGATACCACCACCACCACTATTATTATCTTCACACATCAGTACCATTTCCACTTCTAACAACCGTTTGTTTTCAAAAGTGAAAGTTAGTTATAGCACCAGGAGGATGTAAGTGATGTTTGGCAGATCTACTGATAACACCAGTGGAAGAATGTCATTTTTTTGGACAGCACTCTCACTCAAGAAATTGTGATAGGACATTTAATTCTTTTTAATGAGTTTGCTTTTTTATATCAACTGTACCCTTACTTCACCACTGCCACCATACACTAACAGCACCACCACCACTACCACCATCATCACTCAAAAGGTCTATAATAACCACCACTACCACTACTGCTATTGCTACCCATTGGTTCTACCATCACCAACTCTAACCATCAGTACCACCATCACCATCATTAACCATACCAACACTACCATCAACCAATGTATAAACAAGACCCTCATTCTGTTATCTTCACAGCATACAAAAAGTTAGATTTGAGTGGCTGGCTTTACCCAATGATACTTATTTAAACTTTTATTTGTTAGATTACTTGTAATGACTTCAGATTTAAATGTCTTTAACTAGAGATATGTATTAATCTTTTTTTTAATTTTTTTCATGACTTTGTTATAAAGGACTTCGTTCCCAGAGGAATCATTAATAGTGGTATGGGTGTATTCCTCCGTAGTACACAAAGTGAATTAATCACACTTACCTACATGCAGAAAAGAAAAGCAGTCAATCAAGTAAACAAACACTTGAAATCATAGTCGTACAATTTACATGAATGTATATAATTATATGTTTACCAGGTCTACATAATTGTGTAACATCTACTAAGGAAAGATTCTCCATGGCCTTTGTATGCTTTCAAAATTATAATCAACAGTGAAATAGAATTATAAGACAATGAATGAGATCCATTTTTTTCATACATAAAGCACTTTTGAATGACAAGTTTATCATAATGTCACATTACTTTCTGTTCTCTGTGTTCACTGTTAATAGCTAGCAATTTGAATCAGCTTCTTCCACAACGAAAGCATAGTATTTTCATACAAATTCTGGTAAACTTTATTCCAGAAACACAAAGGTATATCAGTAATGAAGAATAAAGTCAGTATCAAGTCCATAGAGAAAATATGACAAACTGGAAGCTGATTGGAAGCTGCGGCCTGTTAATTTGTTAAGGAGATTCCAGTTATGTATGCTGCATGAGACCAAAAGAGTTTTTATGTAGTTATTACAGCAAAGTTTTGATATTAGGTAATTCTATCCATTTATGTTTTTATCCTTAAGTATTAGCAAAGGGCTCATTATGCATGGCAGTCTTATGCATGCCTTCCTGAGTTTAAGTTTAGGAGCAATAGGGTCAGTTGTTTCATATCACTTAATATTTATTCTGCTTTTTAATTTAGCTTTTTCACAGCACCCTCTTTCATTCAGGTACCTTGAGTACATGAAGCACATTTTTTTTGTTTAAAAGTTAGAAGTATTCATCCATGAAATTAACTGGAGTCTTCAGTTTTGTATATTCGTCCAGTGACCCTTTTATGACTTACCTCACTAGGGGGAGATGATAGATCGCATAGAGTACCATGTTGAGCATGCAGTGGATTATGTCCAGACTGCCACCATTGACACAAAAAAAGCAGTGAAGTATCAAAGTAAAGTGCGGCGGGTAAGTCATTTGTCTTTTCATTTATTTTTTATCTGTTTATTTCTTATTTTTTCTTTCTTTCCGGGGGGCACAGGAACAACAGCAACGGTGTCTTAGGTTTGTGTATGTGCGCTGCCAGGAGTCTGCGCTTGGGTTATAGGTAGACTTGTACATAGTTTACCCTGTGTATGATGGCATGATGGGAGAGTAGTTTACCACAAGGGTTTTTTTTTATGTGCTGTTTTGTTAACTTAGATGAATGGACAGATATTAGACTGTCTCTGACTTACTAATTGTCAATGTGGTTACCAGTTTTGACCCAAAGAAGAGATGAGACTTAGACTGAAAATCTCTAAGGTTCAAAATGGTTTCTCACATTTTTAGGTGCTTTTAGATATGACAGTTAGTCTTTAAAAGTCTTGAAAAGACAACATGATTCAAGAAACTGTCTGAAGTATTTTTCTTTTTCTGCTGTTCAGATAGTGTTTTTATTGTTTTTGAATGCCAGTTTTGTGCATCTCATGTCCTTACCTATAACCCAATGTAGGCCTTGCACATCACACATGAAAGTATGTACACAACAGTAGCCACAGAAAGTTTATATTTGTATTGGTGTCTAGTAGCCACCACCAAGAGGATTTTTTTTTTCACATGTTGTGATTGTTGCTGAATGTGTCATCATTAATTGTTTTTTGTGTCTCTTTGCCTCTCTCCTCTATGCCTGCTTCCCTCACCAACCCACGATTGATCGATCAACCACCAACCACTAGGGGGAGATGATTGATAGGATTGAATATCACGTAGATCAGTCCGTCGAATATGTCGGCAAAGCTATGGAGGACACTAAAAAGGCACTTAAGTATCAAAGCAAAGCACGTAAGGTGAGTAACCTGCTGAATTTTCACTTTTTATATCATCATTGCAGCTAGATGCTAATGTATTTTTTCTTTCTCTTTTTTTTTTCACCCTTATTTCCTACATATATATTTGACCCATCCTTATTACCCCTCATGCAATATTTCTTACTGATGAACTGCATGGCTCCTCTATGCATGTTATCCTTTTGCAACACAAATATCTTTGGGATAATTTTCTTTTTTAATCTTATTTACAATGGG
>JAYMFT010000003.1:125442-147472 GCA_038088735.1 Panulirus argus | reverse complement strand
CCCCCCACATTTCCCCCCCCCCCACTTCACACAAGTTCTTAAAAACAGCCCGCTTTCATATTCATGGTCCCTACACTCTTTCTCTCTCTCTCTATTTGGTAGTAGGCAGCCATCGACCAGGGAGGTGCTACCCACCTGGATATCAGGAGGGTTAGTGACATCTGCACAGAGACAGCACTTTAATGGCTGATAAGTTTCTCTGTTTGACCTAGGTTGCTTTCTCTTCTTTCTGCCTCATCCACACATGGGCTGCTGGCATTTAATCCATAAACTTACAATTTTTCCATCCAGCTTATAACACCTGGTAACATGTAACTTACATGCCTTGTTCGTCATAATTAGGTTTTCCTTTGTCATTATATATTCCCTCTTTCTCACACTATAAGCACTATGCACTAGCCCTACCATCACGGCAAAATCTTGTAGGTACTCTCTTATGCACCATTTTATACAAGTATTATGAAATTTTTATATTACTGCTTTCAAATGAGTTTTCATGCACTGTTGGCTCATCCATGAATACTGCTACACCAGTTTGTAACCTCAACTTGCAAAACTTAAACTAAACACGTAAAGTGCTTCACCATATCACCACAAATGTTACTAAAACTTCTTACTCTGACACTAATTTTCTCATATGTCAGATATTTACACAAACAAACCTTCTCTCTCCTACACACCAGTATATTCATTTTAACATCCCATGCTTTTGTATAAGAAAACTATTTATAATAATGTTGCGTCAAACAAACAGTGACAAATAAACTAAGATTGGATTGGTAATCTAAGTAACTGGTACATTTATAGATATTTTTGGATCATATTAAATGATACTCCATTATTATAACTTGCTGGCATTATATGGTTACAGCTCTAATAATCTCCCCTATTGGTTCAAAATGATCTGTGATAAAAGCATACATTACTGTACCCAACAAAGAAATAATATAGGGCCTAAATAAATACTGAGTCTCTCCAAAATAATGGAACTTGAATTCCATTGGCTACTGAGTTTATTTCCAAGAAATAATGAGAGACTATTTTTTCTAAGAACTTAGGAAAAACACCTGCCCAAAGTTGTAATTCACTGATGAAAGCAAAAACTACCATTTACAGTCATGCATACCTAGGTTGTGGGTTATCAAACATCACATATATAATCAACATCAGTTGCATACTTTCTTGGTTGTGTCACAGTATGAATCATTTTGAAAATGGTCAAACGCCCAACCCTAATACACACACCCATTAAATTCAAAACACACAAGTAAATACTGCTGTACACACACACACACACACACACACATATATATATATATATATATATATATATATATATATATATATCTATATCTAGAGACACAAGGCAAATACATAAATCCCCTCTGGAACACATTCACTCATCATTTTCACGCCCACTGAAACATGGGCATACATTTTAATGAAACACTTAGCAAACCATTCTGGATGGTAAAAAGAAGGATCCAGGAAATATTTCGGAGAGAGTCATTCAGGAAATTGAAATTGAAGATGTGGTTGTTGGGAAAGAGATTAAGGATGTTAGAGAGGATCTGGTAGTAGGGAATTCTGAACAAAAATAAAGATGCCAGTATGGAAATGGAGAATATGACAGCTGGAAGCTCCTCTGTTATAGTTATGGTAAGAAAGTTTTTCTTACAGTATACCAACTTTAGGAAGAGAGGATAAAATTTGCATACTTTGCAAGTGATCATGAAAAGTGCTAGAAAACATTTAATAAAGTGGACAGACTGAAAAACTCCATAATGGAGAGTGTTTTTAAAATGGATCCAGTTTACATGAATATGAGGTCTCCCAAGGAAGGCAGATGATGGATCACAAAAACAGTTTCCCCAGAATTCAGTGAACAATGAAGGACAGGATGTAGGAGATACTTGTACAGCTGAGGTAAGAAGCAAAGCTAAGGTAACAAAAGAGGAACAGAACTCTGCAGATTCTGAATCATCAGTCAATATGAAATACTTTGTGAAACCATTAAAGAAGCAGTGTACTTAGAGTGAGGACTATAGGAAAGTGTATGGAACAATGAATCGCCGACTTGAAAGAGCAAAAATTATTAAGAATAACTGCACTGTGATGAAAATGCAGATTTTAGATAATGTAAAAGAAAAGAACAGAGTGCAACTACAAGAGAATACAGATAGATGGGCCACTAAAATGAAAGATGCTGTGGAGAGGAATGGTATCAGATGAAAGTCAATGATGATCTATGGGTTGGAAGACAAGCATCTTCCAGAGAGAGGAAAGGCAAGCCAAGGAAGGGGAGCATGTCAAAAAGCTATTTGACATGATGTAAGGAGAATTGATAGATACAAACAAGATACAGTAGGATGGCCTTTGAGGCTTACCTTTTTAATATGGAAATGTGTAGCCATGAGGTACTTGAGCAGGCCGATACACTTGCCATAAAGGAGGAGACAGAGCCAAAGAAACTAAACAAAAGACAAAAAACAAAGAGAAACTGGATGAGGCCAGAGGGAGGAACAACACTCCCACATGTAATTCAGGTGGGCATGGTTAGTTAGTTGTACATTCCTTTGACCAATGATTTTGTAAACAAATGTATGTGGACTGATGGTAAATCACAATGAGCTAGAGTTCATAGATCAAATCGGAAAAGCAACTCAGACCATCACTGCTGTAATGGAGACAAAACTCACAAAAAGAGCTCGTCACATTTAAAATACCCAAAGTGGTACACAAAAAAGCAAGGAGAGGTAATGGGGAGTTGGCTCCCTTGATAAGGAGACACCATTAATTTCCTAGAAATATCAGTGGGTTAAATTACTGTAGGAGAGCACTATATAATGGTTTACTATCTTCTGTGGAACTGCCATGACCCAGGACATTTGTACAATTATGATAATAAAGGCAGAATCAGGATGGTGAAGGAAACAGCAAGACACTTCCTCAGAAATGATAAAGCCCTGATAATGGGGGATATCAGTTACAGGAAAATGCACCGGAAAATATACTCTCATGGAAACAGAAGGTTATGGAGACAAGTTCCTAGAATGCCTTTACCCTCAGTAGCACAGAAATTAGATATATTAAATATGATACACCAGTTAGAAATAGTGAACATGTATTGCATGAGTTAGCCAGTTTGGTTGAAGAGGACTCAAAAGGGATCAGAGAGAAGGTAGGACTCATAGAGGAAATGAAAAATCATGAGCATGTTTCTGTGAAATCCACAATGAAGGAATCAGTTCTTAGGTTCCAGTTAATGCAGAATAAAGAGGAAAGGGCAATAAACGGATGATTCAATAACAAATGTCAAAAAAATCAAAAGGGCTACGAGATACACTAAGGAGTTGTAGACAACATTGCAGCCAGCCTTTATTTATAAGGTATGAAAAGAACAAGAAATAAACACTGCAAGATAAGGATGGCTAAGTAGAGAAACTGAAAGAATAGTGTTGATAAAGCAAAAGACCATTCAAAACTTTTCCTTAAGTACTGGGGTAGCAAATTATTAGTTACTGAGCAGCAAACAAAGCTCTGGGATTTGGGGGTAGGAACCATTGAGGATAATGAGAAAATGTGTGAGGAAGTAAATAATAATTTTAAAAGCACTACTGCCCCAGCATCAACAAGATGGGAAGGGGAAAAGACATAAAAAGGTTATAAAAATACCTTCACACATAATTTTCATCTTCTGGTGTATTCTTTCTGCAATATGTGCTGAAGGAATGCTTGGAAACACTGGGTAGGCTCTTCAAAATCTTGTCAGTGGCACAACTGGGGAAGTGTAATTCCAAAGCTGTGGAAAAGGGCAAATGTAATGCCTGTAATTGAGAAAAGTGATCAGGAAATCACACTGAACTATAGACTAGTCTTCCTAACAAGTGTGATTGGGAAAACAGTGGAAAAAAATAATGATAAAGCAAATGGATGATAATTTGTAAAGGAGAAACTCCCTAATAGGGAGATAACAAGGATTCAAGGAAAGGAAGTCATACATTTCAAAACCTGTAAACTTTTACTACAGAATGAGCTCCATCCTGTAGGGATTTAAAAGGTGATTTGGTCAGGAAGCTTTTGACTTTGTACCACATCAAATGTTGATTAAAAAGTTAGATCTACGGGCAGGAATCCTTCACTGGATAATATCATAGTAATGAGAGCAATGAACACTGGTTAGAGGAACATTCTTTCCAAACATGCTGGGTTCACCAGCTGCATACCCCAGGGCTCCATCATGGACTCACTGCTGTTCTTATAAAGGACTTGACTGATGGACTGGACTCTTACTTGAACAAGTTCACAGATAATACCAAGATCATCAAGAAAGTACAAAATACCGATGGTTACATCACCCTGTAGGGGAACCTGGACGAACTCAAAAGCTGTTCTAACACATGGTTGATGAAATTTAAACCAAATGAGTGCGAAGTAATGAGGATGGGACACAGAAAGATCTTTGCATGATTGTTACTTAGTGGTAAAGAAGATCAAGAATTCATGTTTGAAAGAAACCCAATCTGTCACTACAGCTCTAAATCAAAAGAATCATAGAGTCAGACTGTCTTCTGGCAAAAACTTGAACTGCATAGATAAGGAAATATTTGGGAAACTACTTACAGTGTATAGTAGACCAAACTTAAATTATACTTCTCAAGGCTGTTCTTTGGACCCAAAGAAGCATAAAGATTTAAATGAGAGTATCCAGAGAAGGGCATCTAAGATGGTACCTGAATTAATAGAGCTGAGCTACAGAGAGGCTTAGGGCTACAAATTTGACCTCAGTAGAAGAGAGAAGAGAGAGCCTTCAAGTTTCTGATTCATTGGATGATAATGACATGAGATATGATGACAGAACAACCATAAGTCATGACTAGAAGCCAGGCAAGGAGCTTGTTAGAAAAGAAGTACTGTTTTAGTATTAACTGTGATAGATGACTAAAATAAATAAACAAAGGTACTGGAAGTTGACTCAATACAAATGTTTAAAATGCAATTTGATTGTAATGAAAGTCCAAGGAATAGGGTCCCATACTTATTATAAATCTCTCCCTGTACTGTATCAGTAGGTAATTACTGCATCCCTTTACACTAAACTAGCACACCCACATAATATTTAAACATTACAACAACACAGCTTATTAGTTATTCAACCATCAACTCTCTCTCTCTCTCTCTCTCTCTCTCTAAAAAAAACATTTTGACTTTTTGTCCTTCATCTATTAATGATAATGCACTTACATTAAATAAATGCTCATGAACCATAATTATAACATACAAGCATATTACCCCATCTCAGAATGCTTTTAACCATCTAATATAGGTAGTGGGTCTCCAGCACAGAAAAGTTTGTTGCCTATGTTGCTTATTAACATAGTACATTACATATTTTTAACTAACATCACATACAGTTGTACAGATTACATAGCTTTCTCATATACCAAAGACAACACTTTTTTTTTTTTGTTTTGTATGTTCATACTGCTACTTCATGCAGGTCTGAACAAATATACCTTCAAATGACGTTACATAGACTCCACCTGCTTGAGGTTACACCACGAGTGAAAATTCACCTTTGGTGATGCTGTATAATTGGGAGTACAGTCTCATCAGACTCCAAAGGAGTCTATATTTCCCTGTAACTGGAAGTAGTGCAGCCTTGGACTGCAGGAACCTTTAGAAAGGTCCAGGGTAACACCAGGACTCTCTCATAGAAATTGGTCCTATGGTAATTATAAATAAATGAATATATGTTCAGAATATGTTAGATGTCAGAGCCATGCCTGAAGAAAAATGTCCATACAATTCCTCATTTCTATTAAAGTCTGTAGTATTCCAATTAAAATTAAAAATATTACATTTGCAGTTTCATAATGGCCCTCTTGCATTGTTTACATATCTTGTTACCTTGCACATTATCTACATACTTTTCTGTGTGTTGCTTTGTACCAATAATTTCAGTGTTCAATTTCTTCTCATTTATGAAACTTATTTCAACATCTTTAAGCACTGCAACATTTCCCTCAGAATTTATTACATTAGACATATAGTACACATTGCCTCCAAAACATATGATAATATATTATATACTAAAATTCCCAAATGCTGCTTATTTATATGACACATGACATCCTAAAACATACATACTACTCTCTCATAAGATATATTATTGCAAACTACAGCTCTTAATAACTACACATCCTAAACATGTATCACTCTACTTTCTTGTGTGAATCATAACACATTGCAAACATGAACGTCCACTTATCCAGAAGATATTATGAATGCATACCCATGACCTACATTCTCTTTACTCACTGTCTTCTTTCTGCTTCCTATTAACTGCTACCACTACTACTACAATATACCTTTATCCCAGCAGACATGTATATCATGACTGAAATGCACCTGCATATGCTTATGTGCTCATAATGTTGACTAGATAAACATTGCTTTACTTATGAATAGTCAGATGCAAAGATACATGCATGCATATGTGAAAAAAACACACACAATGCATATTCTGTCTGTGTCTTCTTAGCTTCCATCTTTTGTCTGACTGAATTTTATATTATAGCTAATTATGACATACAGCAGTAATTCAGTATTGTTTTGTAAAGACACCTGTTGAATACCACCTGAGCAAAAGCTATCTTATTTTATGACAAGGTGACACAGGACATAATACCATTTTGAGAGTGCATGTACACTTGAGAACCCCTACAACCTACCAGTACCATTTTAAAAGTACAAGTACACTTGAGACACCCCTACCCCTCTTTAAACCTCTGGTACTATTTCAAAGGTGTTGCAGGTACACTTGAGACCCAACTCTCACCCTATCCCCAACACAGCCTACATTCCTCAGGGTTGGGATCATGGCAAAGGTGGGAATCACCTTTTCAATGTTCCCAGCCAAGACTGAGGTCAGCGCCATGCCTTGCCCCGACCTGGTTGTAGTCAGTTCTCTGTAGTTGCTGCCGTTTTGCAAGATCAGAGCCCATTGCAAAATTTTGTCCCAACAGTCAACACTATCAGTTCCATGTATCCATTCCTATACCCCCAACTGTCTACTTACTGTATATTTAATATTGCAAAACTATTGCTGTTACCACTAAGACCAGTACTGTTGTCTACTACTGCTACTACCATCACCACTGTTACTGCTACTACTACCACTACTACCACATCCTACTACCACTCCCATTCCCCCAACCAAAATTGACAGATGGCCCTGTTATTTTTGCATGTATTGCATCACACTATAATGCCCTTGAATGCCAATCAATACAAAGCTGAAGGCACACTTTAATTGGCTATTACTTGGTCCCAATAGAATTATTTCTTGCTGCAGTTGCCTAGCCACTATGGCAGTGATGCTGATGTGTTGAGAATGTTATTTAGTGCTTCCCCTGGAGGCTTCTAGCACTCTAGACCTTGTCACTCCTAGCTTCAGACCCACTATCGCTTTATGCTGTAGGCCAACACTGTAGCCCTGCCAGCCATCGTTACCTCACCTTCTAGTATACGCGTTATTTCTATTGTTATTTAATTATTTTTATCTATATTTTATCTCCTATTACCTTTTTTTTTTATCTGCTCCTTCTGCTCTTCTCCCTGCAAATATGCTCTTCCCTTTCTCCCATATTCTAGATTTTTTTTCTTAGTTTGCTCCATATTACCTTTTCTCTTTCCCCAAATGGAGTTGAAAATTTTCCCTTTAAACTTCACCTGTCACTTATTCAATAGTCAAACAAGAGTCTGATATCTACAGTCTAGATTGCAGGGAAGACCTCCAAGTTCCCCAAGACCAGCTATTGCAAGAAATACAACAAATGATCTTGCAAAGTGGCTCTTTCTTGTCTTCTTTATTTCTTATTGAGTATAATGACAGACGCACCACCTTCCTTGTACCACCACAAGTACTCTTTTAATGACAAAATTTGCCTTTCATTTCTGATTTGGCTGCTGTAAAATATCTTTTTGGAGTATTATCAATGCAAGCACTGGTGGTATGAGTGGGCTTATGTTGGTGCATTAGCTATCCTGTTCTCAATTCCCACTTGACTTGTATGTATGCTATTAGTTCTCTTGCTTCCAGATGAAGGTTTCAAGTAAAAAAATTTTTTTGTGAAATATTAATGTATTCTGCATAGTGAGAACAGGATCTTGTGCCTTACTGCTGCATTTCATTGCCTGTCAGTGGTCAAGGATGATTATCAAAATGTGTTATTTTCAAACCCTAGTGTGAAAAATACACATTTCCAAACAATATCAAAATTAAAGAATCATTATCCTTAAATCTGTAGTTATATTCAAGTGTTGAGGTGCAGTAGCACTGTAAGAAAACCTAGGGCATAGGAAGCAGTTTGAGGCACATGAGATGGTCAGTGGCAAACCCTGACAGTCGTCCACTGGGACACTCTCATACTCATCTAGCTCTTTCTACCTTACATGACCATTATGTCTTGATCATATTCTGCCCCCATTTTGACTTATGCTTCAAAAGTAAAAGTAACAGCAGTTTTCGTTCTCTTGTGAAACTGATCTGACTGTTATGAGCAATCCATTTCTGGGGTAAATCCAGCTCTGAATTTCACAGTTTTAGCAGTACTGTACAGAGTAACATTTAATGCCATTTTTTATAGTCACTGGTTCAGGATTGTTCACCATAGTGATGAGTGTCTCATTCATCACTTACTATGAGACACAGTTACTTCTGATGTTGGCTCATAGAGCATATGCATTATGGTGCACAGCAAAGTCGAGACCTCTATTATTCAGTTGCACATCTTTTAAGCTAACATTTATTTTACTTGTACATTTGATATAGTGTGTCTCACAAAATTCATCTGTATTTTTTAGAGTATCTTTTATAGATTTACTTACATATCAGAATTATTTTTATTTTTTTTTAGTGTAGTATGTACTGGGAGGGTTTATGATGGTTGAATCCTTAAATCTTACAACACCAATTCTCTAGCAATAATTCATTTTTTATTTATTAGCATGTATCTTTATGTAAGCAGTCATACATGTGTGCATCAAGTGCTGTGCCCGTGAGCCTACACCAGGAGTCCTTCAAAATGCCCATATTTGCTGCTGCTGTAGGACCATATTACACCTAGTTCTGGTCTGCAAGGACTGGATGGCAGTGAGTATGGTGAACAATAGCAGCATATGGATATATGATGTTCAATGGTATGTGTGTTGCAGGCTTTTCCTGGGATGGGTGTGCCCTACAAGCGTCCTGCTGGAGACAAATCTGGTGTCCCCGTGTATCAACCAACAGGGAGCGCAGCGTATCAGCAGGCTCTGATGCAGCAGTTGGGCGGGCAGAGCTTTGTGCCAGTGTCATGTGAGTATGGCGGGAGTGTGCCCCTGGCGGGGATGGGGGGCCAGGCCGACAGCCAAGACACCACCGCCGCTAACAACCACGCTGCCGCTTCCTCCGCGCAACCCACTTCCTCTTCCACATCCACTTCCACCATTACCACAACTAACTCCCCAACCTCTGGCAAAGCCATCACAGCTGCCAACTCTTCATCCTCCACTTCCTCATCCTCATCCACAGGGGGAGGGGAACTAGTGCCTGCATCACCAGTGCCTGTGGGCCCACAACAGCCAGTTAATGTGTTCTCATACACAGGCTATTCACTTAGCAAGGGACTACGCCCCCAGTTCAAGCCACCCAGTACCCCTGCCCCAACTATCTTGAGTCCCATGCCTCTTTCTACTATTGGCATATCCCATCCAGGATTACCCACTGGACCTATGCCAGGTTTTAACTTTAGCATTGGAGCACCAATGCCCAACATTAATGTTTCACCTTATGTATCTAGTGGTCATCATTTGATGACTCCTGTGATGACGAGTAGTATGGCAGGAATGGGGTTGCCAGGCATGGTACATGGCCTAGGTGGCTTGACTGCAGGGATGGCACCTGCTATGGGTGGCATGACTGGTTTGAGTGGCCTAGGGAGCAATATGCCCTTGGTGACCCCCTCAGTTGTGATGCCCCAAAACCCTGCCCCCTCCCTGTACCCTCCCCAGTACACAGCTTTGTCCAGTAACACCCACCACTCGCTGGCTCAGGGGGGTGAGCAGCCAAACAAGAGGCTGAAAACTTCGTAAAGTGTGTGCATGTGTATACCGGCTGACGAGCAAGTCTCCCGCCTCTGTATGTCTACTTCCTTATGCTCTCGCTCAGTGCCAGTGAGCGAGCAAGACAACAACGACCAGCATCTAGTGGACTCTAGTCATGCCACTACTAACATCTACCAGTGTCCTTACAGGCACAGCGTAACTTACTAACTGGCCTTTAAAGTTTGATTATAGATAAATGACGTAGCACATGTATCTGTCATTGTACTTTTCTTGTTATTGTACCTGTTTTAGAACTTTTAGACATTAATGATTTTTAGCTTTGACAAAGTATTTGAGACATAATAGTTGTCAGTTATAACAAGACTCCAAGTCTTTTTGCTTTTAAATGACACAGCAGAGCAGACTTGCTGCATGTCCGCTGGTAACCGGGGGATGACGCCTGCATGGTGCCCAGCTCTACACGGTGTTTGTGATATGTGATGCACGGAGACCGCACTGCACCCCCCCAGCCCTCCCCCTGTCTCCCCCCCCTCTGTGATCCTACCACCAGATTCTCCTGCTACTGTATAATGTCTTTGGACAATGCTCTTGCCACTGTCAGAGTCACATGGGAGATGGTGGTGGTGAAGATATGACCTGATAGCAGCAGCAGTGGTAGCAGCAGATTCAGGGCTTAGGGTAGAGCGGGGGCAGGCAGGGTTTGTGCCAGAGGTGATTGTCTTTGCTGTTTGTCAGAGTAATGTACAGTTCTGTAACCTATGCCATACCCACACCATGCCCATGCTGTGCCCATGCCACGCCCACCAACACATTTCCTGTGATAGTCTTGCTTTGCAAATGGTTATTGCAAATAAGTCTGCATGTGCAAAAGACATGGTAGGCGTAGCAGGTGGGTTTAGCTTTTGCGAGGGCGTAGGTGGGGTTGGTTGGGTACCGCCAAGTGCCATACAGCGGTGCCGTCTCCGTGTACTCCCGCAGCATTCCCAGTACTATTGTAGCACTACTGTACCATGCTCACGTCCCAACTTGATGTGATGGTAACTAGGTATGGGTCATGTTGATGTACCTCTGTAATGCTTCCTCTCTGTAGCCAGGGGCGCTCAGGCCCTGCTCGGGCTTATTCAGTACACATTGCTCTGTCAGGCATCAGTTTTTGTTGGACTGCTCTCATCTTTTTTGTCTGTTATGTAATCCTATGATTCTGTTCATCATTATTATATTTGCTAGCTTTTAGTGCTTTTAAACATTGGTCTGGGTATCAAGTATATGTACAATTTGCCTGTGTATTTCAGTCCTTTTACTGATACAAAATATTGGCCTATGTATAAGAATATTTTTAAAATAATAAGTCTGTAGAATGCATGATACTGTGTTTGATTTCTGCTTGACTCTCTTACTGTCACTGCTCCTTTACCCGGCATGACACTAAAGTCTTGGTCAGGTTAGTGCGTAGCACACGCCCATTTGCTAACAATGCCTGAAGTCTCTCGCTTTCAGCCAGTTCCCGGTGATTGGTTCACAGGGTAGCAGTTAAGTCACCGGTGGCTGCTTGAACCACTGGGGTAGCTTCCCTCCAGCCTGTGCCTTCACTCTAGCCATTACCATTTAGGCTCCCTGCTCCACCAGCTGGCTGATGAATCACCAGCTGCAGCTGGTCCCCACTATCGGTCATTATGATCAAGCAAGCTGAGGACCAGGTGTGTGTTACCAGGTTTTGCCCGCAAGGTGGTGTGGATGTGAGTCTGTGGTGAAGGTTTAGTTGTACACAGTATGGCACAGTTTTGGATGGGGAGAGTTGCACCAGTGGGGTAAGAAAGCAGGCAGAACTTGGTAAGTTCACGACCTACTCGGGGAGAGATGACTGGTTAAATATTTTATTATTTTTATTTTATACTTTTTTGTAGTTTTGTACAGTTGATTTTTTTTAATAGTGTGCATGAATCCTCTACAATATCCCTTATAGAATGTAAAGGTATGATTTCATGGATGACAACTTTACATTTCCATTTACCAATGATAATCTTCTGATTTTCTTATTAACAATTTACACATCTTTAACTCCTAGACTAATTGTTAATCATAAGCTATCAGTTTCTAACTTCACTGCCTAAAAAATTCAGTATTAATAAAACACATACACATTTATTATTCGTATGATTCCTTCATGTTATGAATATCCTAATGGGTGTATGAGTCCCCAAGAGGCCGTGAACTTAATCCTTGGGAATGGGCGTGAGCTTACCTGCTGACCTGATGTGACCAAGGTCTAGACACTACCATGAAGCCTCTGAGCAGTGACTGGGCAAAGCAGCTGCAACCTGCTAAATGGGGCTCTGGGTTGCCTGGTGATGGATGTCCATCCCTGGGGGAGTCTCACCTTAATTTAGCACTACAATTTGCAATTAATGAAAGACATATACAAATCTAAGACACTTACCTTCTGTATCAGACAGTCTCTGTCTGGAAAGTAAGGACTAAAGCTCTCACAACTTAGTTTAAGGGCTAAGGTTCTCATGCATGATGTTCAGCTGACTATAGTGCATCTAACATTCTCCATGTTTTGACTATTCCCACCACTGCTGTTGATTGGGAAGAAATATGAAATGTTTCTCTAAGCCCAACTCACTCACTACATTGAATCTGTCACAGCATGGAGCAGGAAAAGTGTGGGTGGAGAATGTAAGATGGGCTTGGGTGAGAATTCTTCAAGGGTGGTTAAGCACCTCGGGGCCCTGCATATGCAGTGTTGGGCAGGGCACATTCCTTTCAGCACACTGCGTCAGGAACAAACCTCTTAGATTACTATTATACTTTTTACCCTTGAACAGATTCTGTTTCTATATTGTACATTTTATCCTTAGACAACCTATTTTCATTGCATATAGAGATTGGCTATTTCCTCTCCTCCCCAAATTGCAGTGCAAATTCCAATTTAAGATAAAAATATATTTAAGTATTCCCTGCTTGAATTTTAAAATTCCAAATACAAGTCATTAGAGTGATAGCAGCATTACACAGAATCATGCACGTAAGTTTATACAGTGCATTGTGTAGAAAAGTACTGTGTAGATCATATTTTGCATGATATTTATTTCTAAATATTCTCCAATGTTTTAGCAAATATGAAAGGGCACAGCTTAGCAGACTTGAAAGCTGTGACTTAGATCCTATTGCTTTTAATAAGAAAACCAATGAAAATGCTTTTTATTTTGATGCAAAAAGACTGAAGTCATATTCTACAGATGCTTTTAATTAGCAAAACAATATTCAGGTATTCATTAGTGTAATATTTTTGTGTGATAAGCCAATCAGTGTTTGATATACTTCATGATACAGTGCTCCACACTATTTAAATGTTAAAGTGGTTGTTCCTGACGAGTGTGTTTTAGTTGGCCGGACGCGGCGCTAGCGTGGCTCTGATCGTGTGAAGACTGTGACTTAACTGTCTGCACGCACGTCACACTTAACGCTATCTGTCGCCACTCTACGACTCTACCATGACGAGCACAGGGGTTGAGGAGTGTCGGGAGTGATTCAGTCATAGGCCATGGGGTTATTTACATTCATATCTTGCAAATACTCTAGTGCTCATATTACAATTTACCTTTAACACTTAAATGACTCACATATTACTTGTATCACTCCTGTACAGAAGGAATGCCTTCCATAACCATACAATATTCACCTCTAATATATTGACCCCAAAATGTTTTGATGTTGCAGTAACGCTTACTTAGTAGTTAACAGGCATCTTGATAAAGCTGTGCTTTGGGTAACAATTACTAAAGCCTGCCTAAGGTATTTTTGGGCTTACATTTACATCAGTCTTAAGCATTACATGCCCCTTTAGGCCTTAGGTCCTACAGCTTGGTGTAAATATAAATTAAATGCTTTTGTAGCACATGGGCTGAATGGGCCAGGTAAAGTTTACAGCTCGGGAGTGGGCGTAGATGGGTGACAGCAGCAGGTGATTGTGGCGTCCTGTGCTTACCTCTACCACAGTTGCCACCGCTCACTGAACTCAACCACGTCTCACTTTGTATTGTAAATCTCACGCCTTGAGTTTGATGCTAAGTCTGGCTTGGTTGCCGTGTATGTGGTTAGTGCAGGTTTTTTTTAGTCTTAACCTGCCATAAACATTACATCTTTTTTGTAGATTTTGAAATTTATCTTGCTTGAAGTTTAATTTACACAATGCATCCAATACTGAAGCCTCAGTCCGGTCAAAAATTTACCCAACCTTGTGGACAAACAGTAATATTCACTAATTACCAGTATAAAATGATGAGTGTCCCTGCTCCTTATTTTCTGAAAACCACATGCCCAAATGCAGTGCTTGCTCAGAGGTAATAGAAAAAAACTTATAAATTACATGGCAACATAGAGCCCCATATGAAATAAGTAGTGGAAAGTACAAGTGTATTTTTACCTAGTTATAAAATACTCCTGCAGGGAAAGTTTAAAGAGGAAAAAATATGCCTTACAGGCAACAGATGTGAAAGACTTTTACATGTATGTCATTCATATATGGTACAAATTCAGCCAAATATTCCTACCCTTACTATTAAATAAAATTATAACATTACATGGGAACATTCAATTTTATTGGGAAATTGAACAATACATTCACCTGATTGTGTATTGTGCTATACTTTGAAACAAATCAGGGATTGCAAAATAAGGAAGACTAGGATGTGTGATAAACAATGCATGATTTAGAAAAAAAAATCAAAATTTACTGAAAAGTATAAGACTATGTGTGAGTGGAAGAAAACACAAACCAACCTTCAAGTAATGAATAAGGATTTTAGTGGTACCAGCCATGTGCCTGCCAGCAAGGGAAGCAAGGGCTCCAACCATTGTGAGAGTGAGTACCAAGCTGCTTACTGTACTTTAAACACACAAAACTTTCTAAATCTTATAACTATATTTACCTTATAGTCTCTCAAATTAGTTTTATATTTATTAATGAGCATAAAGATAAAATGAGGGTTATTAAAGACATTTAAACACCAGGAAAGGTCATAAAACATCTATTGACATGAACCAAGTTCCATAGTGTAACAGTAGTGGAATACTGTAAAACGTATTAAGATGCCCCTTATTTCCACGATTGAAATAATTATTATGCTAATTTTAGAGTAATGATATTTAAAGAAAAAGTAGGTTTTGAATTTTTTGAAACCTTTTTTCTGAGGCAGTGTCCTGTGAGCATGAGATATTTTTTCTAGGATTATCCAGGTTAGGACCTTCTAACCTCTAACCCTTTGTCTGTTTGGTTGGGAACACTGACTGTCCCCACAAGTCATTTTCATTTAAACTAGATAAAGGCCACTCACTCATTTTGGGCCCCACCCTCAGCCAATCAGAGACTGCAACAGAAGTGATATCAACCCATTGGCACTTGGTCACAGAAAGCTCACTCACTTTACATAGGTTATAGGTGCCAACCCCAAAATGGCTATAGTTGATGCAGAAAAAAGTGTTTTGACAAAAGAGAGTACTAAAAAAAAAAGGAAAAGGTGCTCATGGGACACCATCTCAGAGAGAAAAGGTTTTTCAAAAATCAAAACCTACATTTCTCTCCTCTGTGGCTCATCCCATGAACAGGAGAGTATATCTACATGAAAGGATAGGGTTTAAAGAAGTTTCAGTTAAGAAGACTAAACCCAAATGTGAAGATGTATCTTAAGTGGCAAATCAGTGCACACTGGAATTCTGTTTCTTCTAATAAAGGGATCCTCATAGCCACACACTCAGTGAAGGTGAAAGAAGAATACAGAAGACCATCCAGTTTTTTTCTGCAAGGTTTCTGAGAAAGGCTAACAGAGATGCCAGCTGCCTTACATCAAGTGATTTAGCATAAAGCCTAGGTTGATCCAATTAAAAGAGATTATAATCAACACAGAGATATTCCTTGCCAAGTGTTCAAGGTTCCAGAGAACACAAATAATGTTCCTCATTCGGGTTTTAAGGTTCTCACCCCCATATCTTGGACTGGGCCCAGGCTGTTCTTGAAAGTTGTAGCCCTCAGGCCCATATAGCCCTCACAGCCTGACTGGTATGTTACACTTTGTAGGTACACCAGCCAGGCCATGTGGGCCTGAGGGCTGTGGCTTCTGACAGGATGGTCGACCGAAACCATCTGCCTGAAACCTCCATGAGAAACATTATTTGTGTTCCCTAGGACCCTGAACCCCATTTGGCAAGGAATATCCCCCAATAAAGCCTCGATAAGTCAAAGTTTTCACCAAAAAACTTTTAAAGTTTTCTTGGAGATACCTTCAAATGTAGACAAAGGCTTATACAATACTACATTTAAGTTTCACTCTTAGGAATCTAGGGTTTGGGGAACCCATAAGAAGTTATCAGCAAAGGAAACATATCTTTACTTTGAACACAGCATGTAAATCAAATTTCATTCAACAGCTTGAAGCTATGAGGAAAAAGTAGCTTTAAGATGACAAAGAGGAGCTAAATCATTAGAAAAACTAATAAATGTAAACTGTCCAGACTCTGGAAAGCTCCCATGTGAGTTGAGTAGAAAGTAAATGATCTTGGAAAGAAGAATTGGAGAAGTGTATCCCAAACAGGGCCCACAATATTGATACCAAAAAATACAAGACGGGGTCTTCATGGGCATTCTCATGTAAGTCAAGTCAATAATAATGATAACACTCTAATGTCAGGAAAAAGGCTTAATGAGCTCCATACAAATGCTTCAGCCTCATTTGAGATATCAGATTTTTCAAGGATGAACTTAAAGGTTCCCAGACCAATGGTACAGTCTGAGAAGAAGGATGAATGCTGTGTAAAATATCACCATTTAAAGCATTTTCCAATCTTCTTATAAAGGAGGACTTAAGGTTGGGCCCTCTGACAGGTTCAGGTGGTTTATACAAACCTTAGATATAAATCACAGAATGTGGCCTAGGTGAACAAGCTTGTATGTAAGGTTGTATGTCCCCCTTGAGGATCCCAGTATCACTAAACCCCAAAACTCAGCCAGTTGAGAACCCTTCCCAGAAGACATACTTGGGAAAAAGTATAGATATGGTTCCAGAAAGACCAATCCACTGACATTGCCTCTTGCGACTGACCCTACATCTATAAGTGGAGAAACATATGTAAGTAGTAATGCATTAGTTCTGGTGGCAAAAAGATCTACCAAGTTGCCACTTAAGGAAACAATCCAACTGAAAGGAACCGCATCTGAACTTGATAGGACATATGCCTAAGCACAGAGAAAAAATTATATCCACCAACTCTAAGAGAGTTGGAGATTTGCTGGAGCCTTCCTCATCATGTAGCTGAAAGCCATAGTACTGTGTATCAAAAATAAACTCCATACCCTGGAATGGGGCATTCTGGCAAAATGAGATAAACCATGGGAAAAATAACTTCTTTTGCTATGAAAGGACTTCTTTTTATTTCCATTCTGGAGCTTGTATCCATAAGGCCCCTCAAAGAATGGAAGTCCCATCCTTGAATATATGCATGTCAAAAACCACCATAAAAGTCACAAAGGTTTCAAGTCATGGGTTTTTGGAGGTCCTCATGTCAGACCACCAAACTTAACAAAGGTTCCATGGATGGCTCTGGAAAATTTTACCTACTGTAAGAGAGAATCTGTTGACCCAGAAGGCATCCTTTTGGCCTGCAGCCTTACCATATCAATGCCCTGGACTGCAAAAGAAAGCTTACCCAGAATTTCCTCCAATTATATATAAGTTTGGAACTGTAACACAATTGCACAGTCCTTAGCTTTTACCCAGGAAGATGAGAAGTGACAGTCTGAGTGTTCCAGTCTAATCCTAACCATTAAAAGGTCGCTGAGAATGAGATGAAACATGTTATGGTGAAATCTCTCTCTGCCATTATCTTGGGACTTGAAGCCTTTGTATGGCACTTTCCTTCTTGAAGTTGGAAAAGAAGAAAAGTCAAGGGAAGTCAAAACTATTGCTGCAAAGAAGCAGGGCTGAGAAAATCGGGAAAAATAATGGGGCTATTTTGAATGCCCAAAACGTCCTCATTCTGATGAAAGTATTGGACAGTGCTAGCAGACATTCTTCAAGTCTGTGCTGATTGTCAAGTTGTTTAACTGTAAAGTATGACAGACACTATGTGAAGTGGTGTTGTTTAACTGTAAAGTATGGCAGACACTATGTGAAGTGGTCATCTTCAGCCTGAGTTACAAGATGTAAATGTTTAGAGAAGACAGATCCATAATCAGTCCTTTCCTAGTTGAGCTGCCAAGGAAAGTGCTTATAAAACTGGTTCCACTGCAAGATCCATGACATCCTAGCTTATCATTTCTACAGTCTGTCCTGTAACAGCCAAGTCTGGGGCTTCTTTTTTTTTTTTTTTTTTTTTTTTTTTTTTTTTTTTTAAATACACCTTTATGAAGCTTCCAAAAATGACAAAAGTTCTGGAATAGTCTGACTGGCAAATAGCTATTTTGAGGGGAACATTCCTTAAGAACCAACCTAACTGCCTCAAAATAGCTACCTAGAGAGGGCTTCTCTGGCCCCAGGAAAGGTCGACTTAGAATTATTTTTGGCCATCCTTCTCAAAGGAGTATGGAAGGAACAGTGAAGCCCTCTAGAACTTTTCCATAAGTTTTGGTGTAACAGAGCATCCACCTCACTGACTGTTTCATGCACTTTCCCTTGTAGAGAGGATTAATAACAGTTTTCTGACAACAACAGCTCATGACCTGAATAGCCTCCTTGGAAAAAGGGAGTCATGGAAGGTAGAGGACTACAGTAATTCTGGCTGCTCTCCTTGTAAAGAGAAACCAAAGCCTGTTGTCTGCACTTTATTTAGATACTGTTGTCTGCACTTGGTTTAGATACACAGATACTTTAGTAAACTTCCTAAGATAGTATGATGGAATGAGGATGAAGTAAACAAGACAATGATAAAGGTCTTCATATCACTTTGACTGATTAGGTTAGGGGATAACAATTCAATCTAGGAGGAAGGGACTGCTACCTTCCTTATCTATCGGACCACTCTGGAGAGAGTCCAAAGTAGAAAGAGCATTCTCATCATAAAGTTGCTTCATTTTTAAAATTCCAGATACTCAAGGCTCTGGAACATGACAGAATTAGTCAGAGAAACATTAAAAAGAAAAAGGCACTCTAAAATGCTGAAGAATGCCTTTGTGTCTCTGCAAGTAAGGGTAATGATGACACTGGGGACCTCTGCAATGTGAGAAAGTTGTTTTTGGTTTCTGACTAACACAGCTAAGCTCCCTGTGAAACAGTGCCCAAGTTAGAATCCTCTGACAGAAAGTGGTCTGTTTACATGAAAATAGAGTCAAGACTATCAAAATTTATGGAAAGAGAGTTTTGGCTTTTCCCTTAAGATAAAAGGATCTCAAAAAACCTAATCATATGAAGTCTCTGAGTCTGTGTCAGAGCCTTCCATCCAAATGGGTGAGAAAAGGATCCATGGATTGACCTGGCAAGGTCTTTTGGCCCATAAGTGGAGGCTGTCCAAAATTTCCACTGAAGGAAGGAAAGAGGAGTGAGAAACATAAGCAGAGCTCCACGGGTGTGTGGTAGAAACTCAAAGAAATTAACTGTTATTATCCTCTAGACACCCAAGTCCCCCAGATCTGGGAAGTCCTGAGGAAGGCAATTGAAAGTAAAATATCAGGTAATATGAAATATAAGTAAAAGTTAAGAAAACCATAAAAATCAAGAAAAGTTACCTTCTATGATGCTGTGGAGACATTTAAACCTTTCATCCTCATTGTTGATGCACTAGTTGCATTATCCCTGTTGACATAACAGATTATATCATAACCTTGGCTCCCAACAACCAACATGCTTAGTCTGCAGAACTCACACATGTATATGTTTTCATACAAATCATATATTGATAACACAGTTAACATTTTTGAAGACTTTGTAACATGTGAATAATAGATAAGGATAAAGTAAAATGATTCTCTACTCACCATAGGGTTTTAACATTTGGCTTATTTGTATAATTCTCTGGTATAGCACTTATTCATTACATTTTATGTACATAATTTCAGATATATATACTATTCACAGTTTCATTATTCAATGTACAAAGACATAAACCATCGACATATGTACTTCCCAACAAATTTTCCCTAGGATATTCCTTTTTCATATCCTCTGTATCATAATCAAGATCACTTTCCTATTATGATCAAGATCACTTTCAACATCCACTGAATCAGTATTACATACTATTCATTTCTCAGAAATACCATTAATTTGCTGGGTTGAGCATGCACAGCTGTACAGCACATCAGATATCAGTGGTTGACTTCATACAAGGCCCCATTCTTGAAATAGCTGCCCCTTCCTCATTTTCAAAATATATGACCTTTAATACTTGAAAGGACATCCCAGTTATTATTTCCACTCTACAGCCTAAACTGTTTCCATATACTGGGGAGTATATGAAGAGATGTCAAGGATGCCTGTGTTATGTAAAAAATTTGTTGTGTTATTCTTACAAGGTAATAGTTATATCTGGTGTAAAACAATTAGTAATCATCTTTGTAAAAAAAAAAAAAGAAAAAGAAAGAATACAAACAAAAATACCACACAACTCACTTGGTATGCTTGAAAATACTCATGGAGTACCTCATACACCTGGCAGCTGTGCAGCATAAGTTGAAGAGTGCACAGCACCAGTAAACAATGACTCAGTAGGTTTAGCTGAATATCATTTTAATTTGAAAATTACACTAGTAAATCATAAGAAATGACTTAAGATGTTTGCTTTTTAATATTTTGAACTTTTGTCACCACTATGCAAAAACATGTAATTACCTCACCAAAGGGTTAAACAATAATGAGTATGGCCAGCCAGTCCTCCTATCCAGACAGACAGAGTTAGAAGGTTTTCATCCCAGTGTTCTGAGAGAGAACATCTCATGCATGGGAAAAACCATGGAGAGAAATTACTAGTTTTTTTTTAATCAAAGATAAGTTAAATATTATTGCAATACAGACATTTATATGTCTGAAGTTGCACAGCACAGTTTCTCTTATAATAAAAGAATTTATTTTTAATCAACTCTCAAAATATATTAAACATTCTGTCCTAACACTGCTACTACAGCAAAATGATCAGTAGTCACTTCCAACTCTGCTGTCACATCACCACTAAACTGTAAATACTATTACAATCTCACTTTATATCACCATCCAATACATAACTCACAAAGTCATTTAATCACCCTACACCTGACACTCACTAAGCTGCCATCCCATTACATAACAGTGCCTCTTAGTGCAATTCTTGTTAATACACACATTAACAAGTCATCATTCTGTTGATATCATCACATTCACAGAGAGGCATTGCAATTATATTTCTTCTTGTAACCACCATTTTAAGAATAGCCTGAAAATTTTGATTGGATCTTGTTGCATTTTCCATTTTGAACATATTTTCTTTTAACCGTATAATAGCATGAGCAAAGAATGCTCAAATCTACACATTTTTATGATCTTTTTCTCTTTTGAGAACTGTAATCATGAAAGAAACTGTGAAATTTTTAGAAAGAGGTAACACTATTACCTACAGATAATTTCAATTATGTGTATTTCTTTTCTTGGAAGTACAGGTAGATGATCCCAAATCCAGAATGATTGGGAGATCCTTTGAAGGGGTTGCTGGGGCAGGAAGTTAAGGTATGGTGTATTTTTTTTCATGTATTTGTTTAATTTAAGACCCCTTTCAGGAAGAACTCCCTTGTAAAGTTCTTTGATGAGACTGTAGTCTGTGTCATCAACTGATGATGATACAGCCTCATCTGAGGTGACTTTTCACTCATGGTGTAATCTCAGTTAACCAGAATCTGGTAACACCAGTAAATATATATATATATATATATATATATATATATATATATATATTTTTTTTT